>VYZS01054718.1:12168-40792 GCA_013400695.1 Neodrepanis coruscans
GAGTTTGTCCAAAATTCATTTTGTGGAGAGGGCAGTTATTAGGAAGGGGAGGGAGGGGGGCGCTCGTGGTTTCTAATTTTCTTGAGTGTTTTTCCTTCAGTCAAAGCCGGGCGGAAGCTCACGTTGCTAGGGGGGTCCTCAGATCGGCCACGTGCTTCCTCTAATTACCCCGGCATCTCTCCGGGAGCCCAGAAAGAGACCAGCACTATTTCCAGAGCGTCGTCATCCCAACACGGGCCCTGGGAAATTTAATTTGTCTGTTTTGTTGCACTTTATTTGTCAGCTTTTGTGTGTGCGCGAAATAAACTGTGATATTTGTGTGTTTTCTTCATTTTGGGGTGTGTTTGTGGCTTCTCTCAGAATCTCTTGTCCAAAATCGCCAAATTTGTGGTAAAACCACAACACTTTGTCATGCTATACTGTTGAGAGTTTGACTTGGAAATCTCTGGCAAGATTTAAAAAGTTTTTAAATTCATTGACTTACATGAAGGTGGAAGAATCATACAATCAACAGTCTTATTCTGCTTAATAAAATAGATTTTACTGGATTGTCTATAAAATATCAAGGTGCTCATAATCAACATAGCATGGATGTCAGTGAGAAAAAGAATCCATAAGTGATATATTTGGATTTATGACAATTTAAGGATTTATGCTTGAAGAAGGACCTGTGTTAGTTGTTCTTATTTTATTTTGTGCTTAACCAGCATTCAGATTAAGTCTAAGGGAATGATCAGAGGAATATCAGGATCAAAACCATCTATAGAATTGCTGTACATGTATATTATGAAGATGAATTTTAAAAAGAATTTTTAATTAGGTTCTTACCTTAGTAATTTGAGGTAGCAATTAAAATCCTTAATGACACATGGTAATTTTCTTTTGAATGCATTCCTTCTCCCTCCCACTTACGAGTTGAGAGAAGGGGATTTCTTTTTTAATAATTTTTCCTTATTCTTTTGGAATACACTTCATTTATCAACAGCACTGTAAATCCTGCATTTAGCAGTGGTGGTTTTGATCCTTTGTAGAAACATTTGTCTTTGTGAAACTTTAGACTTTCACCCCATTAGAGCATACATTAAAAAATTAAAGACTGCAGGTTTATATTTGCCTGCTTAATTATATTTAATAATAAATCTTCTCTTAGGAACAATGAGATATCCAGCGTGAAGTGTCAAATTATTAAAATGACAGTGAGTATTGTATTTCATAATAAAATTAAAATTAAAGTGACACATATTGAAATGCCTGCACTCTGTATAATAAAAATATTTATTATGAACAAATTTGCATATTAAAAAAACCCAAAAAACCTAAACGCCTTAATAAAATGGTATGTCTGATAAGACAAAATCTCCATTCTAAGGATTGTAATATCAGCAGATATATAGAGGGAAGAATAAAGGGAAAAAGTCACCAAAAATAAGTTATCTCAAAGTAATAAGCTTGAATTTTCTGTTTGGCATCCACATTACGGCATTAATTTGGAGTTAATCCTATATGATTACAAGTAGATTTTTTTAATTGCTTTTCTCCTCAGATCAAGTCCTAATATCCCTGATACTGTTCCATATCCTGCCAGGTAAATAGAGAAGTGCACAAATGTGCTTCTCTCTTGTCCCCGCTAAGTTTCACTGAGTTTACAGTTTAAACAAATTTAAAACTTCAAAGTTGATTTGCAGCTGTTTCCACTGCATATTCAGCCTATACTTTGACTTGACAGAAATATTTTGGGCAATGCTACAATTTCATGTGATTTCACTATGTTGACTTTATATTTCTTGATTTCACGTATTATTGTATCCTTTTTAGTATAATCCTCTTAAAAAGAATTATTATGCAATCAGTTTGTATGACATTTTTTTGCTGGTGCAATGGTTATGATACCAGTTTGAGAAAAATCTGACAGTCTTGACATGATCTGAAACATATTTCATTTTTCACACCACCCTAAATTTTGAAGGCAGCTCCCAAGACAGCATTGCCTGTCCAGAGAAAATTAGAAGTTTCAGTTAGTGAGCTGAATTTTCATTTTTAAAAAATCAAAACCTACTTTTGAATGAAAGACTTATTAATGAGAGAACCTGTCATATATAGGGCTTCTAATTAAAGATGCACAATAAAGATACAGCAGAAGATGCAGAAAGAAAGGCCACATCTTTGTCCACATTTAGGGGCTGTTTGGGAAAGAAATTGGTTTCCAGTGATAATTCAACACGTTTCCTTAAGAGAACCCAATAGGACAAAGAGTTTGGAAGAATACAAACCTTCCCCATCACTGTTCCTTACTCTGTTTCAACCTGATCCACACTCCATGCCATTCTATCATACAAAATATCATAAGGTATGTGCATATTCCCACAGAGGCATCAGTAGAGTGACAGTTGACAAACAGCAGATCAGTATTTTAAAACAGTCTGCTCCAGTTAACACAACTAAGGCTGCTACACTATAGTCATAAAGAAGGCATCAACTCTTTTTCTAGAAACATCTCCTATCTATGGAGGTACCTCCTCTCCCATAGGACTGCATATATTTTCTGTGGAAATGTGGGATAAGAAAGATAGAAGGAAGGAAAGGGGTTGCACAGTGCCCACGTGTTGCCACTGCACAGGATCAGGATGCAAAATGCACCCAATCCAGATCTTTGGCCTTTTTCATAGCATATACCTGGGCACTGTTGAAGTTCCACTGCATTGCTGAAAAAGTACAGAGATGCATCTCACAACCAAAATAAATTGCAATTGTTCCAGTCCCTGCAGGGTTAAAGAATATTATCAAATGTTAAGAGTTGACATTTTCACAAGCTGGGTAAACTCGAACAATTTCCAAATGTGATTTGCAATGCAAATGCTCAAGGATTTCCATTCTTCTCACCTCAAAGCACTGAAAAAGGTACATGCAAGTATTTTATTTCTAATGTTGAATGTTTCCCCTATTCATCACAGCCCTGCATTTTATACTCCCAGTTTGGGAAATTAAAATGTATCCAGTATCTCTACAGATACTCAAAACACCACCACACATAGTGCATGTGAAAAAAATTGTACAGGTAGATCATCATTGCAACTGTCACTGAATATATTTCTATTTTAATTTGTGAAGCACATTTAAGAAAGAGGCAGAATCTTGTGAGAAGTAGGCATGTAAAAAAGAGAACTGAATTAATTTTTAAAAAGTCATGTTGGGGCAGATCACAGATGTGGAGATGCCAGGGTTGTAACCAGGAGATTTCCCAGCAGCCTGTCCGAGGTGAAGGTAAGAATAAGGTTCTGGGAAAAGAAAGAAAAGAAAGAAAGAAAGAAAGAAAGAAAGAAATTGTTCCTTTTTGCTTTCAATTTGACAATTTTCAGAATGCTCATTGAAAAAGATTCATATACAATATACCTTCAATGATGTAAATTTTGCCCATTACAGTAAAGTAAAAGAAAAAGAAAGGAAAGAGAAAACAAATCTTTTGTGACCAGCTCAAGTAGTAGCCATTTTGTGGTGGAAAGCAGGCTGAAGCTCAAAGTTCTCATCCAGGCTAATGCATTTAAGGGCAGAGACTGGAGTTGTTTGGGTCAGTTGAAGTAAAAGCAAGCAGTTGGTTTTACCCCATGGGGATCATGTGGGACACGAAAAGATAATGGTGAGTTTTTGGCAGCAAGGGAAAGCAAGAAAATGATGATGTGTCTCTGCAGGTAAAATGCAAGGTGTCCGTGAGAAAACCAGGGTTCAGAGGTGCCTCTCAGGACAACAGCATGTCTCAGAGGCTGTCTCAGGGGAGAGAGAGGAAATGTGCCAACAGAAGTTTCTGTGGGTAGGTGGAAGAAAGTAGTACAGAAGGCATCTATGTGGGAGTGAGTATGAGTGTCAGCAGTGGAGATCATTGGAGGGAAGATTATGAGAAGATGTGGTTTGCACTCTAGGATTAAAAATATTAGGGAAACAAAGGGAAGTAACAGACGGCAAGCAGGATAGTAGGAGGAGAATTAGGACTGTGAGGTTAGATGGGGGGAAAACGTGCTCCACAAGAGGGCTGCTGATTAAAATATACTAATATTAAAGAACTTAACTGAAAGATACATTGCAAACCAAAGGAAGAAATAGAAGCCAAAGGTATCCCTGTAGAGAAGAAATATAATGAGAATAGATCTAAGAAAACATAAACAGGAATGAGAATATTATAAGCCTACAGCATACATCAGGTGTCATTCCTCATGCTATTTGTGTAGCTAGGCAGGATTTTGAAAATGTGGTTCTCAATCTGCACAGAAAATATAATATGATATTTGAGTCACAAGCTGTTTGCCTTCCTCCCACTTGTCTTTCATGTTTGTATTGTATGGTCACAGTATGAAATACAAAATTCATCCCCTACCACCCACCCACAGTATGTACAGTGAATTACCTACAGCAACTATGCATTGAGTTTTATGAAGCAATAGGGTTTCCCTCCTAGAGCTACATATCATTTGGGTTTCATTTGAGAGAATCAATGTATCTGAAATAGGCGTTTCATAAGGGTGCCTTGGGTGAAAGGGACGACAACATCAGAAAATTTCAGGGGGGTTTTTATAACTATCAGAAGATAGTCATTGTCTGTCATAACTTTTCTGTGGTGAAACGAGTGGTTTCATTTGTACAGGCTATTGCATGACAGTCAATTTCAGCAGATACAGGGCATCTGCCAGCACTCTTTGGGCTCTTTGCGATGAATTGCTGGCCTGGAGAGCTGTAACGCACAGCTTCCTCCTGCCAGCACCACAGGCAGCACAATACCATGCAGGCAGATCATGCCTCCCTCAACTCCTACTCTTGCCTCTGGAAACCACAGAGCCTCTGTTGAACACAGAGCACCATTAAGGCCTCATCTTCCATGCAAATTCACCGCCTGCTCCTTGTCTCCCTTACCCAGCATCAGTGACGTGGCTGCTCAGTCCCACAGCTGGCAGTGGGCAGGCTCTGGGACCATCACAACAGGAGCAGAGTCAGGTCTTTTCAACAACACCTTAGGAAGCACCTGGTTAACAGTGTGAGTTTCATAATTGAATAGCTTAAGACATCTGTTGGGAAGATTTGTTTCTTTATTTGTTGCTTTATTTTAGGGGAGGAGCCATTCATTGTTACTCTGGAAAGCAGGGCTCATTTTGCTATCTGTTTCAGAACAGAGGCATTAAATGCCTGTGCAGCGTGCAATATGTCAGGAAGATCAAGCAGTACTTTGAAAATACCTCTCCTCTTAGGGCGATGAATGGAATCTGCTCCTTCAGTCCTCAGAGGCTGCATTTTTCAATTACTCTCACCTCTTTCAAAGAGTACCAGCAGCAAGGTGCCACCCCTCACTCTGTGTTTCCAGATGGGCAGTGTTATTGCCACAGTCCCGTACTACTGGGCCCTTACATAGGTCTAAAATAACATTTTAATCAGTCATTTAAACCTTGTTTCTGAGAGACACAGATTTGCACAGTGCTAACTTTAGGTAAGGCTCCACTAGTCCTACAGGCAGTTTTAAGAATGGCAACAACTAAAGCCTATTTCCAAAGCATTTCATGACTGCCTTCCACTTGGCCTCAGGCACTCTTGAGAAAGGGTTGTGTATGTGAGAAATGGTGGTGCTACTTCAGCTGAAGTTACCAAATTAAGCAAGTATTTCCACTGCGTGCCGGGGTTAATCTGAGACATCCACCTCACAAAAAAAGACATTTTCATTGCAAATCACAAGCATATGTAAATGTTTTTATAATTTTGATTAATTGAGGGCAAAGGATCAGGAGGAATTGGAATCAAATTTCCCAGAGGATTAGCATTTGTAAACATAGCAATCTTTGTAAAACCTGTGTCAATGTATTTTGAGAAAAACAATTTCTTTCTAGGAAAAGAATATATATATATGATCCCTGTAGAGTTCTTTATAACTGATGGAGCATGCTGAAGCTGAGCAGAATATAAATCAGTGGAATTTGAGATTAATTTCTTAAAAGACAAAGCCTACAACCATTCATGCCATTTTCAACAGTTGCAATGTAGAGAAAGCCCAGCTCCTGTGAGAGATTTCAGCATAAAAATGAAATTTTGTAGTAAGTGTTATGGTATTATTTGCATAGCAGCCTATCTCGGAGCTCTGTCTATTTACTAGTATACCTCACTGAGACAGACAAAGGTAATGAGTCGATGCACCAAGAAAGCTTGCACTGAAGAAGACAACATAATCACCTTTGCCAGTTGAAAAATACAACATATTCTTAACATTTTAATAGATTATAAGAAATAATGTGTTGTTGCACAGATAAGGCAAAGCAGATGACTCAAACAAAACAAAAGAGAGGTAGTCTTTTTCTTAGCTTAATGATGTATTTTCTTGCAGAATGACAAAATTTTAATCCTCTGAAAGGAAAGATGAGATATTCAGATAGTTCACTGTGTAATAGGAGAAGCTGTTGGCCAAGGAAATGCAAGTGTGTATGGCAAAGATCTACAGAGCTGTATGAGAATCGCCTTGAGAGAATAGAATCCATCCCATCTTTTCAAAATTGACTATGGATTTAAGTGTTTTAATTATCCTCAAATTATCTGTATATATCTACATATCTGTATAGACATGTATGTATCTATATACACAACTCTCATCCTTTATTATCTTAGAACACAAAGAAACAAAATCACAAAGTTAAAGTACTCATGGACTTGCAAAGTATATTTAGGAGAATGACAGGAAAGCACATTTCATGAGATGGTGGGGAAAAACTACTCAAGGCAAAGTTTTCATTCCACTGGAAAACTTCAGGCTGTATTAGTTTTAGATCCCAATATTTTCCAGCAGTTTGTTGAAACATAGGCACACTATGAATTTAAAGAATATATTACACAAAAAAATAGGTTTTACTCTACCCTTTCAAAACTGAAGTCACGAAGGACATGGTATTTCTTTCAACAGTCACTTACTGAGCCTACCATGGCGCAGATAGACCTGTGTGAATTAAGAAGAGATGTGCAAGTAGAACCTTTATGGTGCAGCAATATGACTCAGAGCCCACTCTCCAATACACATGATTCACACTGGTGAGACAGAAGTCTTCAAAGATTGTACTATTTAAAAAATCAAATTAAGTTTTCTTCTTGATCACCTTAACAGTCTAGCTCCAAAAAAGTGCTACAGTAGTACTAAGTGCGTCACAAAGAGATGAGGATGTGTCTATTTGTCTGTCTCTTTTGTACCTATCTTAGCAGGGCACTGAACCCGAGCAACTACAGATGTTATGATTCTGTATTTCTAAATTACCTTTCAGGTGGGCACATGGCTTTGGCCCAGAAAATAGTCAGCACCCTTGTAGGTTGATGTTCTCTGGGCTACAGCGCATAAAAAACAGATGGTATAGTAGGCCCTCCATGCTCAGACGCCAGTGTGATCAGGTGAATCGGAAATCCAGCTCTTACCTAAGCTTGACTAGTTGCTCTGCAGCAGCAGTCACTTTCCTTATGCACTTTCCCAGGAAAGTTGGGTTTCCTTCCCTTTCTGTGGAGCACCCAGCAGGCTGCTCAAACTGCATTTGGTTGGAAGTCTGAAACTGATGTTAAGTCCCTCGCCTGCATCCTCCTCCCATGTCCAACAGGTCATTTCAAACTTAATAAAATCGCAAGTTTGCACAAAATATGAAAATACACTTACGAAAGTCCTCAGTAAAATAATTGGAAGATAATACATGTAATTCCTTTTTATCTTTAGAAGAAAAATAACAACAGTTTGTTGGCAGCTCTGGAACTCCACGAATCTGTCATCAAATCTGGTATCAGTCAGGCTCAGTTCTCTAGCTCATGGCAGCCACTTCGTCATACTTTTTGCTCAGAGGCAAAATGTCTGTGGCACAAAGATAACTGTGCTGGCATGTGAAGTCCTTGCAGCAGGACCAGGAAGTCTTCCGTATCAGCTCTGAAAGAGACTGGAGTCTGATCCAGAGGAAACACAAACCTACCCAATGTGGCAAAGCTCTGATTTAGCAAAATACAGAAATAAATGCCTACTGGAAGTCTGGCACATGACGTAAAGAAAATCCATGGGACTACACAAAGCAGATTTCATGTACATGGGGACTACATGACACAACACATTTCATAAGATGACTGAAAATTACAATACAGTCTTAGATTTTAAATATTTTAAAATTTGATATTTTATCTCAAATGAAATAAGGTCTTGGTTCACTTTTTAATTTTATCAGAGGTGGAAAATTACATTTAGTTCTCCAAATGAGGTCAGCAGTTTTAAAACCCAGCTGACCCTAATCCTCTTCTGTAACTCTACTCTGCCCTGGGTATCACCCCCTGACCTCTGATTCACAGTGCTTTAAAAATGTGCAACTGCTGAACTCATTACACTGCAGACTGAAGCATCAATTGTTCTTGTCCGCCTGTAATGCTCAGAGGTCTTCTCTGAAGGTTGAGTTACATCTCCCACAGAGGCTGAGTAACTGAGACAAAAAAATATACTTTAAAATAATAACATAAAGATATTATAGGCCTGGGGAGAATGTTTACTAGTTAGATCAAGGTTAGGAAACATAGTAGAAACAGATGGAACTGAATTCGGCCTCATGAGAAAGAAAGATGAAGATCAGAAAAATGGACACAAAATCAAAACAAGAGCAAACCCCGATCATCATATTTGTGCTTGTTATGGAGTGTCAAATGAGACACAAAATGAGAGATAAACCCCTGATGGATCCTGGAAGACCTCAGTACCTCAGGAGACATTCCCAGAAGCAGGGTGGGCTGAAGGATGAGGTGAGATGAATACCTCACAGCCTTTCTTCACAAGACACCTGGAAGGCATGAAATCAGACAGTCGCTTTATTTTTGTAAAGTCTTAGACAAGCTTCCCATTTAAACTTAGTAAATCTGTTAGCAAAACGTTTAGGTTTAATAAACCTCTAACAAACTGGTTTAAACATCTTTTGGGGAATGAGACACTGAATAGCCTTAAAAAATATATATATTTATAACCTCGGGTCAGAAACTCCTTTATTTCTGTTCTCCTTCATGTGACAGTGCTTTTTGTCAAATTTAATTTTCTTTTTTTTACATGTGGAAATACTTTTCTCTAAACCACATGTTATAGGATAGATTTTCAGGTCCCTTGTGCAAAAGCAGAAGTGAAGTTGTCTGTTACATACATTCTAGCAGTTGAATAGCCCTTAAACATTGTGAGACTGATGATTCAAGGCTATTAGAGACCAAAAGAAAAGCTTCATGAGCTGTAAGCAGTCAGCCTTGCTTTCACAGACATGGCAGAGCTTGGTTTCACATGAAATTTCCCATCACACCAAATTAACTCAAACTAGAGCTCTTTGCTGCTGTATTATAAATTACGAGTAAAGAAGACAGAAACAGTGAAAGCAGAAAAGAAGAAGAAAGAAAAGACAGTCCTAGAAAAAAATGAACATTTCCTGAAATCTGACACTTGTCATAAGTCAAGTGCCAGTTCTGTTTAAACATTTCACTCTCAGATCTGTTTCTGAACTCCAGTAGGCAAACTGAAGGTGCAGCACACTTGAAGGACCTCAGAACTGGGGAAAGAGAGGCAATAGCAAAGAAAGCAATTCACAGGAAGTGTTCAGCTACCTCTGAAGTAGGGGAGCTAACTGTCCTCAGGCCTCTGCTACTAGCAACACCTGTCTATCTTTGGGGTTGTTTGCACTGCAAAGCACAGGAAGTTACAAGTGGATTTTGCTTACAGTGGAAGTGGCAGACGACAATAATCAAAAAACGTAATAGTTGGAAGAGGGACAAGTCCCCCTCAGAACAAATGAATAGTTTGACAATGAAAGAAAACCAGAATGAACTGAGAAAGAAGTCTCACAAATTTCCTTGTACAACACTTCAAGTCCTCAAATGGGTGTTTCTAAATCCACTTCTGAGCTATGTAAAGTAAATTGTTCACTTCCCTCACAGTGGGATGGGAGGCAGACGAGGAAAAAAGTTAAAACATGTTCGTTAAGATAAAGACAGTTTAATAGCTCAGGAAAGGAGAATAATAATAATGAAAAAAAGATATGAAACAAGCGATGCAGAATGCAATTGGCCACTACCCACTGATCGATGTCCAGCTAGTCCCCAAGCAGTGGGCTCCCAGCCCTCAGACAACTGTCACTAATATTACTGTTCAGCATGATGTTTTATAGTATGAAAGTCCAATTGGAATCAGTTGTCCTGTCTGTGTCCCCTCCAGCTTCTGGTACTCCCCAGCTTCCTTGCTGTAAAGACAACATGAGGAGACTTAGGATAAGTATTGCTCATCAAAAACTTAAACATTAGTGTGTTACCATCATGATTCTCGTCCTAAATTCAAAACACAGCACTGTACCAACTACCAGGAAGAACATTAATTGTATTCCGTCTGAAACCAGAACAAGATCCACCCCTTACTCTACAAAATATATGCCATGCAGCAATCCCATACTTTCCAACACATCCTAATTAATCATCAACACTTTTCCTGTCTTTTGATATACACACACAGATATTGACTCTTTAGTCTATGGATCATCCTTATAAAATGTCTGATGAGTTCATTTAGTCCATAACTTTGAGCCCCATTTGCCATAGCAGTTCTTCATAGCATGAGAGATGGTGTGTGATGTTGGATTGTTGCAAGCTGAAGCCAATTCTGCTTCCATCACTGCTGAGCTGGTCTAGTTCTATCATCACTGAGCTTTTATTAATTTAACCAGAATTCATTCTTCATTAATCTGGATAATTCTTACTGTAATAACATTGATATGACATATAGCACCTAGAGTGTTGACGACATACCCATTTTATGTAGCAGTTAACACCTTACAATTCAAACAATTGTTCAGTCTTTAAATCAAATGCCTTTGGGGTAAACATAAGAATTCTCTGTCCTCCTGCCTTACCCACCAAGTGCACCCAGGTGCTTGAGCAAAACAAATCCTGTGGATGCACTTGCCTCTGACAGAGGTGGGAATAACCCAAAGAAACTTCTGCAATATATTTTTCATGTGCACTACAGGAATTTTATTCCCTTCTTCAATACATGAATCTTGTGTTTGGGCAGGGCCAGCTCGATTGTCCTCTAGTGCTAACTAACTAGGTGGCTCTCACCACTGTGTGCACTCCAGTGTTCAAAGGTCCAACCTCCCATTGCTCTCAATGTAGTCTTAACAGTCCATCACATAATTAGATTTCCCTCACTTGAATGGATCCAGTTCAGTCCCATGGACCTGTATATGTCTAAGTGGCATAGCAAGTCACTGGCCATATTCTCCATTTAGATTATTGGGGCTTCATTCTACTCCCTGTCCCTATTTTCCATCTTAGAGGGCCGGTTTTACTGTTAAAAACAGAGGCAAAGAAGGCACTAAGCACCTCAGCCTTTTTCTCACTTTATCACAATGTTTCTTCTCACATCTAATAAAGGATGAGACTTTCCTCCTTCTGTTGCTGATGTATTTGTAGAAACATTTATTGTCTTTCATGTCAATAGCCAGATTAAATTCTAGCTGGGCTTTAAAACTTCTGATGATCTCCCTGCATAATCTTAAAGCATCTTTGTAGGCCTTCTGAGTTCCATGCCTCTTCTTCTAAAGGTTCTAAACTCTCTTCTTTCTCCCAAGTTCCAGCCAAAGCTCCCTGTTCAGCCAGGCTGGTCTCCCCCACTGGCTTGTTTCACAGCACAGTGAATGGCCTGTTCAATGCAGCAACCCAGATGGGTTTGCCTCTGTGTTTCCAGTTGCTCTGCTTCCATAGCTGTAATCACCCCCACAGGGCATTTGCTGCCATCCAGGTCAGCAGAGATAAAGCACTTATCATTTTTCTTAATCAGCAATGTCTAAAGACAGCTGGATTTACACAAGTTGGCTCAATTCACCTTCTGCAGTAGTTTCTGAAACTTGTCATATATACATATGTCATATACATATACATATACACATATACATATACTTGTCATATACATATATATATATGACTCCATAAAACAGTTTTCGACTTCTGATGATTTCTTAAAATACAGCTGGACTGATAAGTGAACAGGACACATTGCTTCTACTTTTCTCATAGTTTATTATATGGTTGGACCTCTTCAGCACATTCCACCTTCTCTGGTGATAATTCAAAATCTTTGCCTTCTGTTCAGTCCATGATCACTTCCAAGATTTCCGGGCAACTGTGATTTGCTATTTGAGCTTGTTGTGTGATTGGCTGTGCTTTGAACATCCAGCCCAACATCGGCAGCCAGAAGGTCAGGAAGAGCTGTACTTCAGTACCAATGAATTCCAAATCAACTCAAACTCTTTCTTAAGTTGAGAGTACTTCTGTTTTGGTTGGAGTATAATGGACTTTTATCCTCTGTATTCCTGGCTCCAAAAACCTTGAGTGTCCCCTGGTGCTTTCTCCTGGCGTCTCCAGACAGAGTCATTCTCCCTGACTGTGATTTGATGACATTATCTTGTCTTCACCAGGCTGGCCCAAGGGCTGCTGCACAATCTCATGTTTGATTTGTTCAAAGGTTTGGTATTGCTGAGTCCCATTTGAAATTGTTCTTTCTCTTAGTCACTGGATAAAGTGGGCTTACAATCAGACTGAAACTTAGAGTATGCAATCTCTAAAATCCCAAAATGTCTGTGAAAGCTTGTGCTTCCTCTTTCCTCGTTGATGGAGACACAGCTGTTATGTTGTTCATTACATCCATTCATCTTGACAATTTTTTTTCATCTTGACATTCATCCATCACAACATTCATCTTGATATTTTATTAATAAAATCTGGATCTCTTGTATAGTTCCCTTGACCTCACTTTTCTTTAAGGTAAAACCAGCATTCAGAAGGATTTGGATTATTTTAATTACTTTCCCTGAAACTTTTTTCTGCATTGCCCCACATGATAATATCATCAATGTATTGCAGGTGTTCTGGAGTTTCACTCTGTTCTGCTGCAGCCTGAACAAGTGCATGGCAGATGGTAGGGCTGTGTTACTGTTCCTGGGGCAGTCAGCTCCTGATGTACTGTACATTACTTCAACAGAAAGCAAACTGCAGTCTGTACTCTGATGCCATGCCAAATCAAGGGACTGAGAAAAATGCATCAAAAATATCAATTATGGTATACTACAGGGCTGCCTTTGACTTCAGTTCATATTGAAGTTCCAGGATGTCTGTCACAGCAGCTCTCAGGCCATGATAATCCATTGCTAGTATTTGCTACTTTCTTCCTGTAAATATGAAACTGAAGTTCCTTTATTAAGATCAGAAGTAAGGCAAGTCCTTCTACTCTACATGGGAAACTACACACTGGAGACAGGAGCAGCAGTTTTCCGGGAAGAACCAGCTTTTGTGATTGTGTTTCCTTGCAAAACAGATATCCATAACTGTGGGGTCAAGGTAAACTTTCATCCCACTCCCTTGTGTCTTCTCTGTGGTCACATAGATAAAACCACCACCTGTGGTATGTATTTGCTATGTCTTCTCTCCTGGGCAAAGGAACACTTACTCCTAATAGCTGAGATAGTGCTCTGTACAGAAAAGGAGTAGGAATTTGAATTGCTGTAGTTCTCAGGACAGTTTCTTCACAGCTGAGACTCAGGTCCTTAGGGAGGAAGAGAGACTTTCTTCACATTGTTGCGTTTGACCAGCCAAATTCCTCATTGTTTGTCAAGTCATTAGTGGCAATGAGATCTCTGGATCTGGTGAAAAAATGGCAGGCACTGTGGCTACTCCAACCCCTGTAAAAGGTGCTGCATCTGAACCAGAGTCAATACCTACACGTTCAATAGACATAGCAATAGGAACATGCTGGTTTGAACATCCAAGGTATATTCAAAAATCTCAGGAACTATTGTAACTAGCCTGGGGAAGAAAGAGAAGGTGAAGGAGCAAGGGGAAGTATCCCTTCTTGGCTACCCCATAGATTGGCTTTCCAAGGAGGAAAAATATAGAGTGTAATTATTAATAGTTTTTGAGAGAGGGTTCCTGAAATGTGGAGGTGCTGAGTACAAGTAATTTTATCATATCATAAACTAATGTTTCTCAGTGCGGCAAAATTATAAGCTTAACCTAGCTCCCAGAGGTGCTAAACAGCACAAAAAAGACCATATACAAGAGGTAATATGTTACACATTGCAGCTCAGAGAACAAATACAACTCTGAGGGTAAATAAATGAGCATTGTGACAAATGACTCTTAAACTAATTTTTTTTTATATATAACAGTCTCTGGTCTGATCTGTTGTTATGTCAACCCCTCATATAACATGTTGGGTGCCAAAAATTATTATTTCATTGTTCAGCATGACATCATATGGTATGGAATATCTCTTTGACTGTTTTGGGTCAATTGCCTTGGCTGTGTCCCTCACAGCTTCTGGTGCCCTCCAGCCTCCTTGCTGCTGGTGCAGCATGAGAAGCTGAAAAGTCCTTGACTTAGGGTAAGTGCTGCTCAGGAGCAACTACTCAACCACTGGTGTGTTACTAACATTATTCTCATCCTAAATCCAAAATATAGCACTCTACTAGCTTCTAGGAGGACCATTAACTCTATCCCAGCTGAAACCAGGACAATTATAATGACAACTCTGTAGCTTAAGCTGTGTGTTTTCTTCCAAGATGCTGACCTTGTTCCCTTCCACTTTGAGGGAAATGCTTCTACAATAAAGTGTCAGGGTGGAAAGGAAGTAAAAAAAAAAAAAAAAAGAGAGAAAGTTTAATTTATATACAATTTTAAAAATAGTAGAGTTCCATTAGAGGAACCCAAAAGAGGAATCTGAAAAAACTAGAGCACAAAGATCAGACAGAAGGTGTTCAGAGGGATCAGACAGATACTTCAGGAAAATGTATACTTTCATCTTTTCAGTGCCTCTAAAAAAGAGTTAGTAGCTGATTTTTGATATAGAGCTAATATTTTACAGACTGAAAATAGTATTGGTACCAATCCTTACTGCTGTAATTTCATGTGAATGAATAGATGCAGGCATTTCCTGAAACAGGCATATATGCATTGTCCTCACTGCTCTCTATGCTTTCACAAAGATAACCAAGCTGTTAGTACTCATTTTTACAATCCAACATAGAAGCATGAAGAAACACAAAGATGCCATCAGTATGCCTCAGGCTTCCTTACAGAATTGAAAAGAATAGTAATTTCAGCAAAACTCTCTTTTTCTTCATTCCATTGATTTTTCATTTTAAGAAACAACAAAAACAAAGCAATTTTTCATTCAAAGTATGGTGCCCCTGTGTCAGTTTTTGGATCATATTTTAAGCAGGGTCACTCTTTTCTGTGCTTCAGTATGTCTCAGTGAATCTTCATAGTCCTAACACAGAAATGGGAACAGCATGAGAGATCTAATGCTTTACACAAAGTATAAAGCAAAATGAAGAACAAATAAGCTGTTTTCAGATGACTTCAGACATTAGGAAAAATATAATTTCTTATCTCAATTTCTTTGCGGCTTGGATCTTTATAATGTTGTTGTGGGTTGGAAAAATAAAACCGTTCCCCCCCCACCACTCCCTGGTGGGGCTGTCTGCGGTCCCGGGCTGTCGTGCCCGTGGGAACCGCATCGGGAATGGAGCCACGGCACGCGCCGGAAGCCACCGGGCTGCGGGCGATGGCGCCATGATGGCCAGAGGCAGCAGGCGAACTGTCAGCGGTGGCGGCACTGGGAGAGGCCGGCGGTGGTCTGGGCTGGGTCAGCCAGCGCGGGCCCAGCGGACCGCCACCTCGGCCGCCCCTCCGTCTCTCGGCTGCGGTCCGCTCCAGGGCACGTGCCGTCAGGGCAGTGGTGACGCCTCCTCGTTCCCCCCCACCGTGGCGGCGCCGTGGCGGGGGCGTCGCGCCTCCCACCGCCCCAGGCGGGGGCGGTCGGTGCCCCACAGCATGGCGTGTGCGCAGGGGTACGGGGGCCAGGCCTGCCGGCCCCTGGCGCCGCTGTCAACGGGGGCGAACTGTCCTCAGTGCGCCCCGACCGCGTGGCGCTGCCGGGCCGTGCGCAGCTGCGCCCAGGCAGCCAGGGTCCGCGGCGGCAGCGACGGTTTGGCACGCGTATCAGTTCCGGGCGGAGGCAGTTTCTCCCATGAGCAGCTGCGTGCCGGGGCGGGCCCCGGGGGCGCCGGCCAATGGGACGAGGGCCAGCCCTTGGGGCGCCACCCCCAGAGGGCGGAAACACTAGAACCTTATAAAACGGCTGCGTGGACGCCATTCCGGTCTCTTTGGGCCTTGGAGATAGCAGGAGAACCATCGTCTCTCGCCTTCACTGGAATCTACTCCGCGTGGAAACTGAGTCGGGGATTCTGCTGCCAGGATTTGGTGAGCACTTTCTGGGAGGGGGATTTTCTTCCCTTCAGCAGAAGGGTTGTTCCTTCCTTTTCGTTTTTTTTTTCTTTCCTTTTTTTTTCTCTCTTCCTTTCCCTTCCTTTTGTGGCTTTTCCTTTCGTTCCCGCGGAGGCAGGTGACCTGGGGGCTACCTTGCAGCTATTCCCCAGGGGCCAAAGGCCACATTTTTCCCTCTTTCAGCACTAAATCTCTCCTCGGGCTAAAAGGGAGGCAGGGGGGTGCACGGTATTTGTAATCTTCTTGAGTTGTTCCCTCAGTCGAAACCGGGCAGAGGTTCACGGTCAAGGGGATCTTGAGAACACGTGCTCCCTTCTAACTACCCTGGAGTCTCTCAGCCGGGCTCAGAGGGAGAGAGAGACAAGCACTATCTCCAGAGCGTCCTCACCTCAAACACGGGCCCTGGAAAAATTTAATTTGTTTGTCTGTTTTGCACTTTATTTGTCGGGTTTTGGTGTTTGCGCAAAATAAACTGTGATTTTTGTGTGTTTTCTTCATTTTTGGGGTGTGTTTGTGACTTCTCTCAGAGTCTCTGCTCCAAAATCACTGAATTTGTGGTAAAACCACCACAAATGTAAATGAAAATATATGATGGCATGATTAGGCAGGTTTTAATAGAGAATGCTTTTGTTGTTCACCCATAGAAAGTACAGAAGAGTCAGTGGTGATAAGAAAATTGCAGCAGAATAAAAGAGTATTTTTTATTGCTGTAAGTAGTCTGTATGTATAACCAGAAATCTCAAGAATTTATAAACATACAAAAATTTAAATAAAAGGTAGTTTTAAATTTTTTTTCTCTCTCTTTTTTTTCTGTATTTTTTCTCTCTTTTTCTCTTTTCTTTCTCTCTTTTCTCTTTCTCTCTCTTGAAGATAATCAGGATTTACTTTCTAAAGCACTGACTTAGTAAAATCATAGCAAACAAAAGCAATGTCAAAAAGTGAGTGAGTCTAACCTAATTCTCAAAGTCATAGCTGTATTTAAGAATTTGGAAGAATTGTAGTGTATGTTTATTCAGCATTTTCTTGGTACAAACTTTCTGTAGATCTGATATCTAGTGTGTATTTTGAAATACAATATTCTCTCATGAAAATATAAAAAGGATATAGTCTATTCAAAATTAAAATCATTAATTGATATATTAAAAATTATGAGAAAAATTAAGATAATGAAATTGCCCACTACAAGTTATTTTTTAGTATAACTTGAAAAAGACTATTCCTGTTAGTATGTGGTCATTCACATCTACATCAGGCCAAGGTATGACAGATAGACAGACTACTTTCATACCACAGAACAACATGGATAATGCAATAACAGGAATTATAACTGCTAAATAAACTAAATGAAGCATGATAATCAGACTTTATGAAAGAAAGAATTGAATATTGAATAAAGAATTGCAAAGAGCAGGAAGAATGCTGAAAATGACAGATTACAGAAGCAAAATGGGACAGATATCACACACTGTGGGGTGAAAGAGAAAAGGATGAAATGCCAAACTAGATCTGGGGATGTCTTGTATATATATTCTGCTCTTCGGGATGTGAAAGCTGAGACCTGATAGAAAATTACGATTTGTCAACAACTGATGAACACTCTGCACAAGAACAAAAAAGCAGCAATATTTTGTCCCTGTTAGTGAGATTACAAAGAATTAGCCTAAGTAAAGAAAACACTTCTTCCTGAAAAAATCTTGTGCAATTCTTTTTTTCACGTATAGGACGTTCTAACTACAGACCTTGCTAAAAACTCACTGTGGTAAATCCACCCTCACAACTTTAGAAAAGTATTACAAACACTGACAAATTATTTCTACTTCAAGGCAAAACTTGCTTTGTTAACTCAAGGTGAATGTCTATCAAGGTTTCATTGAAGTCAACAGGGTTACATTAATCACAAATGACACAAGACAGTGACTATAAGTCTTGACAGTAGGGGTTAATTTTAAAATATAATTTTGCTTTGATGTTTCAGTAGCTATTGTTAGATGTTGGGATGGATTGAGCTTGGTTTGAAAACCTTTCTTTCTGTCTCAGGCAGTACCTCCAAGAACTGGGCATAGGTGCCCAATAATAGCAAGGCTGTCAGAAGCATGTTCTCATCTAGGAGTGGACAGACCCATTCCATAGAGGAAGTGAGCAGAAGAACTCTGATCTGAACATCTCCTTGGCTTTCTTCTCCTAGCAGCAGGAAAAGTCTTTTGGCTTCACCCCATAAGTGTGCTGTCCCTCACCTTCCAATGAGGTCCAGTTTCTCTGCAGGACTACAGATGAGATTAAGTAACCTGGCCTGGCTATTTAAGGCACATAGATATCACACATTTTTTCATTTCTGTATGCAATTTAAAAAAAAAAAAAAAAAAAAAACAACAAACCCAACAACTAACCAAACAACAAAACCAGCAAAAAAAACTAACCCAACCCAAAGACTTTGCATAAATATCTTTGTGTAGATTTGATAAAGACTGTATGAAGTCAATATTGTGCAAAAACACACTAAATGTGAGCAAGTTCCTACCCCAAACAGCTCCAGAATGCAAGGTAGGCTCTATCACCACCTTTCACTGATGAGTCACCTGAGCAACTAAAGTGCTCACTGTGTCTTAGCTGGGGCAGTGGGCAGTGAGATACCTAACACAGTGTTAACTCCCAATGAGTGGGACAAAATTACAACCTCAGATTCTTCTTAAAATACCTTACCAAGATTAAGTCCTTAGGTTCTTCTTTAAATGCCTTATCCTGTAGCACATAAGTCTTTCATTTGAGTTCACAAATGAATATAAATTAGATCTTTACTAGAAAACAACAGACAGAATGATATTATCAAAATATCTAAACAAACCCATCATTATTGTAGCATGTTTTACGCTAAAAATTTTTCATTCTCTGCCCATCTCTGAATGGCTAAATTTTAATCATGAATCCTAATCTTGATTATGTTATCAGAATAGAAAATTAGGTTTACTGTGCTATCACTCACTGCCAACACACTACATTATTTTTGAAAATATGGAAGATGAGACAGAAGAGGAAGAAAAATGCCTGTTAAATTAAAAAATAACAAAAAATGTCATACTTAACACTCATTTCTTCCCAGTTATTCACAACACCCTTATTTCTCTTTAAAGCCTCACACAGGCAACAGCTGACCTAGAAACCTTCTGTTCAGAAAGGTGATTAAGCTTGTTTAAGAATGGCTTTAATCTCTGTCTTTGCTTTGTCTGATCCAAATTGCTGAGAATTCTCTTCTGCCAGGACCAAGAAGTCCCTTGCTCTACTCATCTAATCACTCCAATGGCCCTTAACGCCAGCCTTCACCTCTGTGGACACAATTCCTCCTGCAAGAATGACTACGCTTACCTCAGCTGCCACCTAGTCCTAGAGATAAAAGAAAGTCATTAATCACCATACTTTTTTAACTGTAAAGCTCTTTATCTGCCTAAAGCTGTACTTCTGGCTCTGCTAAGAAGTGTTTCAGCTTTGATGATTTGGGACAGTTCATCAACTAATCCAAATTTAAGCTTTACCAGGATTCACAAGTTAACTTCTCATGCTTCCAAACTTCACCTAGCAGCTGTATTCTCAGCATATGCAAAAGAGACCTCTACACAAATCATGGTCCTGTTTCTTTTCTATCCAGTGTCTGAATGGCTAGAGATCTCACCTGTGGCAGTAAGGATTCAATTAATTTGTAAGCCGTTTAAAAGACTGAGTTAGCTGCTGGTATTAAGGTACTTATTCTGGAATGAGCACCTTACATTTCCCCTGAAGTAGTTGTCAATTTAGTAATGGAAAACTAGAGAAGAGGTAGAGAAAGTTTAAGTGTGAGTGTGACACAGGAAGCTTAACACAAAAAACCTTGTGCCTGAAACCTTTTTCACTGAAAACTCTTTTATGCTAAATATGCAGAAATACAACAGAAACTAGAACTCACTATTATTGATTTGATGGTTTGCAAAGTAGACATGATTCCTTTAAAATTGCTTAATGTTTTTACCAGAGAGTTGGTTCTTGTACTTTAGGAACTTTTGTGTGGTTGTGAATACTGAACAGACGGAACTGGTACTTTGCACATGAGCTGAGTTGCCAGAGTGCCATCATTTAGTCTATGAGACTCATCTCTTTCTTCAGCCTTTCACCCACATGTAAACAGGGTGGCTTCCCTGCTGGAGTTCTGCATTTTGCAGACTCTATTCCTAAGCATCTAAGGCTATATCAGCAACTTTCAGACACGTGCACTCAAGATATCATCAACTCTATCAGCATGGTACTGTTTAGGAATATCTTGCAGAGACATTATAAAGGCTATGTACACACAAGACAAGTTAACTTTGGCACAGCCTCACACAAATTCTGTATTACAGCTTCTAAACCCCAGGCAGCCAGGCTGTGCCACTCACCAGGTCAGAAAACTGCTCCACTTTGTTTCATTGCACAGGGTAGACACGTCCTAACTTGCTTATTATGTTTCATAATAAGCCAAAGTACCCATTTGGACTTTGTAAATTCCATTAAGTACTTGGCAGGAAGGTGTTCCTGTTGACAACAGCAACAGAGGAAACTTTGGAAGGATTATGACCCTCCTCTCAGACCTAGCATGCCTCATTTCAGACAGGGGCAATGAATGGGACATATTTCTTTATGTAATGCCATGATTCCCCGTTTTTACACAAATATTGTAACTGTAGTATTTAATGGGAACTGAAATTCTAAATTTTCCAAGTTTTTAACCATGCTTGTTTGCACACTTAAATGTCCACATCTAGTAAGGGGTTATTAGCCTCTGGGACAAGTAGTGGCTATGTCACATGGTAGTGCTGTTTCGTGTAGCTGGCTGCTACATGAAAGCCAGTATTTCCCATAATCAGTGCCTACTTTGTCCTGGTAGGTCCAGTTCTTAGATAACACTGGAGCTAATGAATGACTTTTCAAAGATGAACTCAGACATAAAGAGTTAGTGGAGGGCTGAAAAGCAGAATAATGAGTAAGTCCTCAAAGGTTTGATATCACATAGGGTTTATCTGGAAGAACTTCCACATTTATTTTCCTAATTGCTATGTTGTTGGTGTGCTTACAGATGATAAGGCAGTAAGCACTGCCAAGAGTCTTACACAATTTCAATGGAATTCAGATTGCAACCAGTAAAGCAAATCATTCGTAATCACAGAGAACTGTTCAAAGCTGTCTATACAGATGTCATTTTCCACATACAATACTGTGGATAAAGGTAATATCGTTTTTAAAGTAAAATGACCATCTCACATTGTATTTTCTGTGAAATAAGATTTAATCAACACTTCTGTGGCTAGACTAACACTTGTAAATGCCAACAAGAATGTATACATGAAAACAGGTCTCAGCTGTGAAACACTAGTTGTGAAGGAAGGCAACACAAATTCCAGCAATGCTATCTAGGAGTGCTAGTGATGATTACATACTAAGTTTGGAAAATTTACCTCTGAAAACACCCTAGACTGAGAACTAATTCTAAAGCAATTATACAAACCAATTATTAATTTTTCTTCATATGGCTAATTTCATGGGGTTTCCTTTTTGCTTTATTAATTAAAAACACTTCACATTTGTTTGGGGAAAATATAAATTACATTTCAACAATGATGAAAGCTCACGCAATAGTTTTGAGAAAACTGTTTCCAACTATTTACGTATGAAAACCAGTATTTGATTAGCCCCTATGTACCACACACTTATAAATTATTTCTGTACTATTGCTAACTCAGAAACTTAAATAGGTGGTCATTTTTAACTCAGAATATTTTGATCCTTAGCATGAATTTAATACTTCTGCAAATCATAAATACCCTCCAAGTTGAGTGCAGGACAGTGTTATGTGGTTTTGCAGTTTAAATATCCTACATTATGTGATGGCAATTTCAACAGATTCCCCCTCTCTATTGTTACTAAACACTTACAGTACATAAATATCTGCAATAAAGTCTACACTGTAGCACAGAGTAGTATAGCAGACTGGAGAAGAACTTGTGCAGATAAGATATTTTGAAAAGCATTTTATATCAGTTGTACTGTTATTAAACCTGAACAAAGTCTCACAATAGCATGAGAGTAGTATAGGAACAGCTCAGTAGTTTTGGCTCTGAGCTCATAAAATGCAAACTCATAAAAAGAACTGTTCTGACATGTCCTGACATGATGTTAACACAATTACAAGGATCACAAAATGTACAGATAGTAAAGTGGAACAGCCCCCACCCCCCCGTCCCCCCGAAGAATCGAACTGGTTTTTCTCTTCCTGGCTTTGTTAAATCTGTCTTTGGAAATTGCTGTGAAACAAAGCCTTCTTTGATTTATGCACAAAGGAAATAAGCATCCAGAAAAATCTCTCCAGTGAAGAGAATAAGTCATTCTATTACTTGTTTCAAGCATGTTCAACTGTGGATCCTGGAGATGCTTAAGAATTACAAAGCACAGAATGAACTTACTTAGTGCATTCTCCTGTCCTCTCCACAAACGCTGCCTCTGTGTTGTGGCAATCCCTTCTTATTTTTACAACTGCCTTATATGGTTGTATGGAGCTAAAGTGCAGACCTGGCACAGATCTTCCAGTTCCTATTACAGTCGTTTTCCTCTCCAATAAAGGAAAGTCTGTGGCACGTGTCCCTGTGACAGTCCTGTGATGCTCAGATGTCCCACTAGCAGAAAGCAGCTGCATCACTACTGAGCATTTGGTCTAATGAGTGTGTTCAGTTTTTTGCATGAATAAAATCAAACATGGCAGATTAAAGTCCCTTAGTTGCTATTTCTTTGATATTGGTATCTAATGTTGCAGTGCTGATGAACGCTTGTTCCTTTCTTCAAAAAGAACCAATTTAAGGGCCAAGCTATCTACATGCTCGTCTATGCAAAAGTTTGTGTCAGCAGTAAGGACAAGACATGATAGAATGAAAATTATGATGATAAGTCTCTACTTCAGCATGACAAGAAGACCTTGCCAGATGCCCTCATGTAGTAGCGTTCTTACAGGTATTATTTTGTTGTATTCCTCAATTTTTTAGTTGTATTTGAACCACATTGCTACTACATAAAAACTAAGATTTTTATGAGCACACAGCAGTGACAAACAGGGACAATGTTCATTTGTGCTGGCAAATGCTATTTGAAAGACAACCTCATTATTGTATCAGTATGTAAGTGTCTGCAGACATCCCTCTCCCTACCTTTCATATTGGTCTTTATCCTCTTCCTACTGATACATACCCTACTGCAGTTGGGACCCTTGCAAATCCCAGACCACTGCACAATAACGTGATTTACGGCAATTCTCTATAAGCAGAGCTTGAAGACATTTCTTGGTTTAATTTGTTTTTTCTCATAGACAAAAACTTTCATGAATGTCGTGGGGTGAAAACAAAAGTAAAACTGGTCGTTTTTCCTACCGTGTGGGAGCCCGTGCGTGGGGCCGCCGGCAGCGGTGGCTGGGCGGCCCCCACAGAGGAGCGGGGGCTGCGCTGGGATGGGCTGTGCGGCTGCACTGCTGCTGCTTGCACCACTGCCCTGGACGCCTTGGCCAGGCCGTGCTGCGCTGCGCCCACGCTGCAGCCACCCACACCGTCTCCACCGGAGACGAAGGAGGCGGCAGCAGGGTAAGGGCGGTGGCACCAGCGGCGCAGCACGGCGAGCGCAGGCGGCGCCGGCCAAGTGATGGCAGCGTTGCTCAACGTGTATGTCCCTCAGAGCGGCGCCAGCCGCAGGTCGGGGGGGGCAAGCGGGGCGAGCACGGCGGCGTGCGCTGACTGCAGAGCGGCAGCAGCTCTCGCTGAATGCTCGGCGACCCTGGCTGGGCGCCGCCATTTTACCAGTGTGCCCCAGCGTTTCCATCGTTCCGGCGTTTCCATCGCTTCTGGCTCATCACTGCGTTTCCGTGTGTGCGGGGCTTTGCGCAGGGCTGCACTGGCGGCCCGCGCTGGGTACCGGTGGCGCCGGCCCCAGGGACAGCCACGGCGTGGCCGGTGGAGGCCCCCCTTTCCCCGGCGGTGGGGGAGCGGTGCCAGCGCTGGCGGCCACATGGCACTGGGCGCCACCATTACCAAAAATACACTCCCAGCCCACATGTCGCTTCTGGATGGTGTGGCGTTTCCCATGAGCAAATGCGCATGCGGGGCGGGCCCTGGGGTGCCGACAACTCAATCGCAGGAAAGGCTGGCCCCTAGGGGTCATCTACACATGCACAGATCGGGGCCCCCTATAAAAAAGGGAGAGCGGGCGCCATTTTTCTCTTTTTGGCTCCAGAGCTCGGGGTGTTAGCATCGCTCTTTCGGCATGGATTCACCATGGTAGCAGCATTGTCTTCCATCCCTGCACACGTGGACGGGTTAGCGGCACAGCAGTGACAGCACGGTGTTGGTTTTGTCCGAGGGGGGTGAGCTGTTTCTTTTTCTTTTTTCTTTGGGATCATGTTTTCTCATGATTATTTTTTTCTGGAGGGGTGGACTTTTTCTCTCTTGGGATTGCATTTTTTCTCTTGATTTCCTGGGGGGCGTACTTCTTCCTCGGGGTTCGTTTTTTTTTCCCTTGTGGTTTTCTTTTCTTTCCCCAGGTGCAGGTGGACTGGCTATTATCGGCAGTTATTGCCTGGGTTTAAAGACCACATTGCTTCCATCAGCACTGAAATCCCTTCCCGGGGGGCTAAAGGGAGGGGGAGGGGGGCTTGAGGTTCCTAACTGTCTTGAGTGTTTTTCTTCAGAAAAGCCGAGCGGAGGCTTGTGCTGCTGTGGGTCCTCAGATCGGTCGTGGGACTTCTCTAATTATCCCGGCGTCTCTTCGGGAGCCCCAGAGAGAGACCAGCACTATTCCAGAGCATTCTCACCCCAACACGGACCCTGGGAAGCTTAATTTGTCTGTTCTTTTGCACTTTATTATCGGGTTTTCAGTATGTGTGAAATAAACCGTGATATTTGTGTGTTTTCTTTCTTTTTGGGTGTGTGTGTGACTTCTCTCAGACATGTCTTGTCAGAATCGCTATTTTTGTGGTAAAACCACGACAATGAATTATCCAGTTTGGGAGGTACTAAAACTGCTAAACTTATTCAGATCATATTTGGTTCATAAATTCAGTCAAAATGTATAAAAAGGCACAATTAGTTATATAAATGGTTTCAAAACAAGCAACAGTAACAACACAAAGTATTAAAGAAAAAAACCATTGCATCACTTAAGTTGTTCAACTGTTTACAGTAACTGGATAAAAGTTTTATTAATTATAGATGCAATTCTAGTGAGAAATAGTCAACCTCTCTAAGAAACAGAAACATGTGTCCTCTGTACCTGACAGCACAAGACCAAATATATATCTTTATATTAAGACCTTTTTTTCCATCTTGTGTGTTTTTCAGTGTAGTCTTCTAAAATTCTTAGAAGCTGATTTTTTTTCTTATCACTTTGTGATCAATTTGACTACCCTAAATATGTTCAGCAAAATAATCTGGAAACTGCCACCTTAAATCTTGCAAAACTTCTAATAATTTTACTTTAAATGTGAATGATCATGAAACCTTTGGAAGACAATATACGATTTCCAGAATACTTCTCTGTAGATTTAGAAGTCACCTGCTTTGTGATTATGCAATGGAATGGATCTTCATGACTTGCAAATGCCAGGAGGTTTCCACTTCCAGGGCACAGCAATCAGACAGAATACTCTATAGCATATGTCATCACCCTGTCAATGTATTCCACAAGGGAACTGAAGATTAACGATCCTTTTTTTTTTTTTTTTTTTTTTAACAGAATGAAACTGGAATAAAATCCAAGCTGGGAAACAGAGAGAGTTGCCTAGGGATGTGGACCCCAGGGAAGCGGATCACCCTTCCTAACAAAGGAAGGTGGATACCCAGTCCATATCTGAACACCACTTGGCATCTGTGTGGACCTGAAATATGGGTTCCTCACAATGTTCCTCCTTTATTGAGGGATCTCAGTAGCATCTAATACACACACAATGCTCAGAGCATTGCAAGGTTTTTCTCTGATTTACCTGGATGACAATAATATATTTAGGTTTATAAAGTGCAACACCAGTGTAGCCTCAGTTTATTTTTAGACTACATGGAAAAGGCATGTGTAAGTTAATTATTTTCAAAAAGCAGCACTTCCCTTTCTGTTTTTTTTTCAATTAGGTAAAGTTCAGAATGTCTTCAATGAAAATACCTAAGGGCAAAATACCTCATCAATTCTCTGGCAAAGTATCTTAAACAAATTAGAGTTCCCAGCAAGAGAGAGTGATCTATTCTATCCATCGCTATGCCCCAGTATATGCAAATGCCTCCTTGATGCAGAATTCACTGCACTGAACTGTAAATCAAGGAGGACAGTGGGCGTTCTTAGGACAGGAAGAGTTGTTTTGGGTGAACACCTCTTCCTGTCTGAAGGGAGGTGAGCAATCTGAAATTTGTCTAGAAGAACAATTTGTCTAGAAGAACAATTCAAACAAAAGCACCCGCCATGCCATTGTAACTTCTGCCAGGAACTGATTCATCTGGGGGTAGGTTTTTGAATCTGGGTAATGAAATTGTGATGAAAAAAGCAAAGTTTAGTGTTTTTCATGAAAAGAGATTTTTTTTCAGATTTGTTCTTCTCTCATTCATTTTTCCAGAAGAGCATTAAGCTGTGGAACAGCTATTGAAATTCTTAACAGTGGTTTCTCCTTTTAATCAGAAAGCATATTTTTTTTCTAATAAAATACATTCCTGAAATAGGCATAATGTCACAGGTAAAAGCTAAAAAAAGAGATCCTTGTTAGACATTTGACAGTACTGAAAACAATTTTGAAAATTTTAATAATTTGTTTAGGTCTAACCACGTACCCATGCAATTAAAATCCGTAAATCCTACAATAATTATTTCTGGAGTCTGACCATTGTTGACTACTATTAAGAAAATATGTACACAAAGTGATGTCTTGTCCAAAATAAGGCTGAGCACAGATATTATCAAATGAAGATATGTATCTCTTTCACATCTAAAAGAGAATCAAAGGAATGATAACTACTTTCAAGGCTTTTTCTGTCTACAAAATCTTGTGTTAATCCTGATGGAAAACTCTTATTATCCACCATGTCAAAGAAACAGAATAAACATAATAAAATCCATAAAGAGAATACAATACTCATGTCTTTTGTCATCATTTGAAACAAAAATTCATTTTTGACTCATGGAAAATCAATATGCCTTGATTTTAATGTTATAAAATACATTACTCAAAAAAAGAATAATATTTTGCATTTTGATGAGGCAAGTATGTGGAAATATCTGCTCTGTATCTCACTTTTACAGCCCAGTGGGAATACCACATTCCCTATTGAGCAAGTGTCAGCTGGCACAGAAGTAAATACTGGGTAGCAATGTAAAGGCAAGCTGCCAGTTATGGCCTTTCTTGAACACCTCTTAGACCTCTCTCACATTTCAAAAAGAATTTTTTTTGGTAGAAACGTCCTGTGCTCTCCTACTTTATTCCACCAAAAATACAATATTCGTGGAAGTTGAAAAGTTTATTCTTGATTCTTCATTTACACTTGCTATTATCTTCATATATTTAAAGAGTAGAAAGCAGGGGAATATATTATAGCACTGTGATGTTTCAAAATACGGTTTTAATGCTTTACCATATACCATCTTATCATTATTCTTATAGAATTTTTTTTTTTTCCCAACAGATGTAATTTTCAAAAATTAACTGTTCATATACTGTCAAAGGCTCGTCAGGGAAGAAGAGCATTTAAACTGTATTTTTTATCATGGAAGGGAACTAATTGAATGGTATTTAAATTTCTGGTAACGAACAGTCATTTCCACATAAACTAGTGTAATAGACTACACTATTAAATAAACTAGAAAATATACACGCGTGAAGTTAATATTTTAAAAACATACACTATAGTATTACAAAGTTTCTATTTTCTAATTAAAAACATAGAATGATGTATTTCTGTTGTGGAAAAGGAATATACAAAATTCTGGTAACTGCTCCAACATACTTTATATTTCATATTAACTCTCATTTACCTATACATGCCTTAAAAGATCTGAGTAAGATATAGATATATTTAGTTCAAAATATGAAATACCTTTCCAAATCTCAGGCACAAACTCTGACTTGTCTGGATTTAAACTTTTTAATAAGATTTTATGTCCTAATATTTTAGATAGAATCACAGTGTCCTGGTTTTGGACAATATTAGGTTTATCAATGGACAAGAGATGGATAGGGAAGGCAGCAATTTATTAAAGGGTAGATATATGGGGGAATAAATGGGGGTAA
>VYZS01054718.1:40852-63322 GCA_013400695.1 Neodrepanis coruscans
GGGGCTGATGGGAAAAAACCCAGGCAGGGGGTAACCTTGGTAACCTGGCTACTCCTCCCAGCCAAATGTGGGCATAGGAGGAAGAGTTGTTTTTTTCTTTGTCTTCCCCTGTGGTTTTTAAGCCAAACCATTACACATGGTCCTAATAAAATAGCTTAGAAAACTCTCAATGGATTTCAATCTGAGTACATTAATTGACATCATCATTTCCTAGAAAAAAAAGAATTACTATTCTGTGTCATGGCCATAATTATCTAGGTCTCAACCTATCAGTAATCTCATCTTTAATAGAAATCATGTCCTAGGTAATGCAGGCACAGGAGGACTGTGAAATTATGCAGCTGCTTAGTGGTGCCTTGCCATGTATAGAGTCTCAGCCAAAACAACTGAGATCATGCAAGATAACTTACACCAAGTGGAAGCGAAGGTGAGATAACTTGTTGAGGGCCACAAAAGAAAGACTTGTGGAGACAGGACAAAAACTGAACTACAAAAACTGAACTAACTGGCATTAACCAAGCCAAGAGAGTATAAATAAGTGCTAGGGATTCACCATGATATTTCTTAGCAAGACAATATGTGGCACTGGAGTCATTAGACCCTTTTTCACATGAGATAAAAAAGGGAAATTGATCCTATTATAGCATTGCTATATTGCAGTCAGAGATATGACATTTCATGCCTAACACACTGACAGTTGAATTTTCAAGAAAAAAAAAGTAATATACTTCTGGACATAAATGACTGCTGTAATGATATGAGCCTACATGAGGTAGGGTGGTTTTATGAACTGTTTCACATAGACATCTATATCCTTCTGGATCTTAAAATAATAACACTGTAAAACAAAGGGACTCTTCCTCCTTCCTCCCATGGCAGCTGAAGGACACCTGGTAATAGGTTCAGGGTTGAAACACTGTTGTACATGTATGATTTCCCTGCCCCTGTTTATCTGGGAACAGTGTTGCATTTTCCTTAGCACAGCTGTGGAGAGATAAAAGATGTTTGTGATGTTAGGATATTATGTCCAGTTATTCACAGACTATAAATGAAAATGTTCATCTAAATGTATTTTGGAAGTTTCAGGTTATAGATGTTGCAGAAATTATGTGACCATCTATCTAAACAGTGACAGCAGAATAACATTTTTAAATATCATCTAGTTTTACATTTTCACCATGGAAGACCGACAGCTCTGCAATGATCACTGAAAGAGATTTCCTCTTGTAAACACAACCGGGTCAAATACCATGACCTATACTGTTGTGGGTTGGAAAATGGAAATCATTTCTCCCCTCCCCCCACTCCCTGCCAGCCAGGGAGGATGTGTGTGTGTGTGTGTGTGAGTGCGGGACCGGCCCCCTCCCCGGTCTGCCGCGGGCCCTCGGTCCTGTGTGGAGCCCCGCAGGACGGGACGGGACCCACTGGTGCAGCCTTGCTGCCTGGTCCCGGGGGAGGCGGGGCCACCCTGTCCCCCCGGGCCGTGGCGGGTGGGGGCTGGGCTGGTCCCTGGCATGGCTGTGTTCCCCACCTGCGGTGTGGGTTTGGTGGCCCCCCTTCCCCTGCTGTGTCCGTGCAGGGCGGTGTGGCTGTCCTTGGGGCGGCGCGAGCTGCAGGTCAGCGGGGTGAGCGTGGCGAGCACAGCGAGCACGCAGACAGACAGCATGGCTGGTGCAGGGCCGGTGGCGGGGGGCTGCGGGCGGCACCAACACCCATGCGCAGTGCCGAGGAGGCAGCACTGGCAGCGGCAGTGGCGGCGGTGCTGGCAGCGGCCTCTGCGGCAGTGTGACGGCCGCCATTACCGGATATGCACTTCCAACCTGCGTGTCGCTTCCGGCTGGTTGCGGTGTTTCCCGTGAGCAACCACGCACAGGGGCCGTACCCGGGGCAGGGCCCGCAACACTAGTCAGCCAATCTCAGAAAAGGCCCGCCCCCTAAGGGCCATCTACGCATGCGCAAGGAAGGGCCCCCTATAAAAAGGGAAGAGTGGGCGCCACCTTTCTCTTTCGGCGTGGATCACTGTAGTGGCAGCATCGTCCCCCGTCCCCTGCACGCGGACGGGCTAACGACACGGCAGCGACAGCATGGTGTGGTTTGTCCGAGTGGGGTTAACGGCTTCCTTTTCTTTGGGATCACGTTTTCTTGTGATTATTTTTCCGGGGGGGGGACTTCTCTCTTGGGATTGCTTTTTCTCATGATTTCCTGGGGGGTGGACTTCTTCCTCGGGGGTCGTTTTTTTCCTTGTGGTTTCTTTTTTTATTCCCTGGGCGGGCAGATTAGCGATTATCCGTGGACATAGCCCGGGTTTAAAGACCACATCTTTCCATCAGCACTGAAATCCCTTCCCGGGGTTGAAGGGAGGGGGAGGGGGGGCTCGCGGTTTCTAACTGTCCTGAGTGTTTTTCTTCAGAAAGCCGAGCGGAGGCTCGTGCTGCTGTAGGTCCTCAGGTCGGCCACAGGCCTTCTCTAATTATCCCGGCGTCTCTTCGGGAGCCCCAGAGAGAGACCAGCACTATTCCAGAGCATTCCCACCCCAACACGGGTCCTGGGAAAGCTTATTTGTCTGTTTTTGCACTTTATTGTTGGTTTTCGGTGTGTGTGAAATAAAGTGTGTTATTTGTGTGCTTTTCTTTTTGGGTGTGTGTGTGGCTTCTCTCGGACATCTCTTGTCAAGACCGCTATTTTTAGTGGTAAAACCACAACATATACATATTCTCAAGGAGGTTAACAATATGGCTTCTGAATGGCTCATGTCCTTCTTTCAAATGCAGTGATGGAAGCAACAGTAACAGGCCTACAGATAGGAATGAAGGTGAATGAAGAGGGAAGAACACTAAAGCCCACCTGAGGCTGCAAACTGGAAGAGTGCAATACATGTGGTGTGGATCCCATGACGTGGTGATTTGACAATTAGTTAACAGTTTTATCTCCACCCACCATTCCACAACCCACACTAAGCTACACTGCGATTTCATCCACTCCTGATCATATTCCATAGCCCCCTGTAAGAGGAATGAAAAATACTACGGTATTTGTCAGAAATTGTTGGGTTTTTTGTTTGTTTCTGAGTTTTTTCCCTTTGGTTTTTTTTTTTTGTTTTGTTGTTTCTTTGTTTTGTTTTTTAGTGTTCTTTAGAGCAATTTGTCCTTAGTCTCTCCTTTGAAAATTGTGTCTCTGTTGCCCTAGACGCAACACCTTGTGATGATGCTTTCTGTACATTTACTTCATAAGCTAACACTTCCTAGAACATCTTGTTCTCATCCATGTGTCTTAATGCACTCACAACACGATTACTGTGATGAAGAACTTTTCAGACTTTTGGCACAAAGTTCAGGGGCAGGGACACAGAGCTTGGGAAGAGAGTTTTATGCTCTCTGGAAAGGAAATGCAAAACGTGGTCCAGGGGAAATGGACCTGGGGGTGCTGTTTGATATCTAGGTGAACATGAGTCAGCAGTGTGCCCAGGTGGCCAGGAAGGCTCATGGCATCCTCGTTATATCAATAGGTGGCCAGCAGGATCAGGGCAATGATTGTCCCTCTGTATTTGGAACTGGTGAGGCTGCACCTCAAATCCTGTGTCCAGCTCTGGGCCTCTAAATTCAGGAAGGTCACTGATGTGCTAGAGTGTGTCCAAAGAAGGGCAACATGGCTTGTTGCCAACAGTCTGGAGCATAAGTCCTATGAGGAACTGCTGAGGAACCTGGGTTTGTTTATCTTTGAATACAGCTGGCTCAGGGTGACCTTATCACTCTCTGCAACAACCCGACAGGAGGTTGTTGCCAGGTAAGGGTCAGCCTCTTCTCCCAGGAAACTAGTGACAGTCTAGGGACATAGTCTTAAGCTGCACCGAGGAAAGATTTAGATTGGACATTAGGAAGAAACTCTTCACAGAAAAGGTGATTAGATATTGGAATGGGCTGCATAAGGAGGTGGTGGTGACACCATCCCTGGAGGTATTTTAGGAAACACTGGGCATGGCACTAAGTGCCATGGTCTAGTTGGCATGATTGTGTTTAGTCACGTTTGACTCAGATCTCAGAGGTCTTTTACAATCTAATTGATTCTGAAACTCTGTGAAATTCTTCTAAAAGTTGTCTGAAAATCAGCTTATAATCTTCCAGGTAAGAACAAAAAATGTGCCAGTATCAGGTGTATAGCAGTGAAAATCACAGAACCATTTAGGTTGGAAAAGTCACTTCACCAGCTATGTTGCTCTTCTTTGGACTCACGCCCACACATGAGTGTTTTTTAAACTGGACACAGTACTCAAGGTATTGCCTCACCAGTGCTAAGTACTGGGATACAACCACTTTCCTGGTCCTGCTGGTCACACTATTCTTTATACAAAACTGAAGACCAAATATTGTCTTTTATATAGTTACAATCTGATGTGCCAAGACAGCAAGGGAATTAAATGTGTAAATGACATCACATCTACCTCAATGTGTTTTCAGTCTAAAAATCACAAGATAAAAGCAGAAGGCAGCTTTTCAAAACTCTGCTGACAGGTTGAAGTAAAAATGTTTGTAAACAAACTCTGTCATTTTTTTTTTTTTGTGTAGTAGCTGCTTACTAAGATATTTTTAGGAAGAATGAATAATGATGCAACTTTGGCAAACCAGGCCATGAGATAAGAACTCTCATGGAGCAGCTGACCTTTTCAGAGAAGCAGTCAGCCAGAACATGAGGAGTTATACAGCCCCTCACATCTGCAGGGTTAATGTGATTTTTATAAGCTAGCTGGATTTAGAGAATGACACAAAAGAGTGATGTGTCTTACCAACTGGAATTTGAGTCTGACTACACAGAAATCTGTCCTGAGTCCTGAGTTTTGTGGTGGGCTTTGTCGTAAAAGTAAATTTGGCTGCATTTTTTAATCAGTTTCTCAAAGTTTTTGAAGTCTCAACATTTTAAGATACATGTACATATCAAATATTCATAGGTATATGTTTTAACCTTTGAGCAATATTTAGAGACTAAAAACAATAATGAAATGCTTAGCTGTACCTTTTTAATTGACAGTCTTCCTGTTCCTATGACTAGTTTCCTCTAAGGAAAATATGACGGGTTGGATGATTTCCCATTTTCTGTTCAGACAGGAAGTATTCAGGCCAACCAACATTTGGATTTTCTGCTATTCTTTAGTCACTGAAGAACACCTGCAGCCTAACTATTAGCTTGTTCTACTGCTCAAGGTTTCTGACTACCAAAATAAATTATTCAAAAAAGGAAGAAGTTGACATTACACCACCTGCATGTAATTTTTAATTTTTAATTATTACATAATTATTTTTAATATACTTAGTGATTTTTAATTTCTACATAGCAGGATAAAAGAGCAGTATAAAACAGCCATATAAAAGAGTCACACAGAACAGAATCATAAAAAAATAGAATCATTGAATAGTCTAGGTTGGAAGGAACTTCTAAAGGTCATCAACTCCTCTGCAATGAGTAGGGGCATCTTCAACTAGATCAGGTTGCTGAGAGCCCCATCCAACCTGACATTGAATTTTTTCAGAGATGTGGCATAGAATAACACCAAGAAAGCTTATTTCTTCTTCCTAACCCAGGAAGACAAAAAGTCTTAAAAAAAATTCAAGGACTTTATGTCCTGCTTTCATTACAGTCACAACAGTAACACTACTGCTGCACACTGCAAGAAGAAAGCAGGATGGAAGAAAATTTCTTTCCTGCTTTTTATTTCACCATGGAGTTGTGTAGTATAGAGATGTTAGAACAACACATCTCATTAGTTTTTTGATATAATAAGATGGCTTTGATATTATTAAACAGCAAACAAATATGGAGAAAAAAACCCAGGTACTTAGTCCTGGAATACCTCTGCAAATGATTCCACATAGCAGAGGAAGAAATATTCTTTGTCCAAACATTCTGGTAGATGTAGGGGCATGGAGATACCAGTAACATAAAACAGCACATGTTGATATTACTCTTTTCATAGCAGTTGACCACATTGCAAAGTGTGAACGTGCCTAGACCACATATTGAGATTACTTCAACTGATTTTCATATATGTTGAGGTTGTGGCTTATTTCTCATGCCTTATCAACATTGTAACATCCAATATCAGCAACTGGTGGGTTTTCTGTCTACCTTACAGTCTACTATCAAGCAAACTCCAGTAATTTTTTCTTCTTGACCTTCACATGTCATGCTATAAATTCATTACATCACTTTTTTTTTTTATGACAGTCTGAATCATATATTATACAGGTAATGTAGGACATTATTGTAGAATATCAACACCTGAACAAAAAAACCTCAGAAAATCAAGATTAGGATCAGGATTACATTAAAAATAGAAGAAGCAAAAGAGAATCAACAACTCTAAATACTCTAAGATTGTTTTTGAACTTAGCAGAAAAATGATTGCTTGTATATTACAATTCAAATTATTTTTCCTTTCTTATCTTTCTATATTAATATGCTGATATGTTGTACAAACATCTCTTCTACTATTTTTCTACATCTGTACTAAACTACGTATGTCTTCTTTTCAGATTTTGCACTGAAGAAATCTTGCTCCTTTCAAATACAGCAAGGGAGTAATAGGAATGTCCTATCAGAAAGGGGTGAAATCCTTTCATCATATGAAGGAATGCAGGCTTGCCTGTTCAGAGACAAATGAGATGGAAACAGGACTTTGCAAGGAAACTGATGACCTTATCATTATTAGAAAACACAGAGAAAGAACAGGAAAAAATGTCAGTGTGATGGGTTGCTGCTCATCAATCAGCTAGTGTGCACGGGCTGAATAGAGAAAGATCTGATTGTGGATGGAGGCAAAGTGTAATTTCGGCCAAAGCCCTCTCTTTCAGAGGTTTCAAGTCTTGAAGGTTTGAAGTCTTTCATAAAACTGATGCATTTGAAAATAACTGAAGAAATATAAATTGATAAGGTTTGGGTTTAGTCATGCGTCTCTGCCATTATCTCATTGCATGATAAGCAATTGCATGTTAAGCAACTCTGTAGCCTCTTTGTCTTTAAGTTAGTTGCTCTGAAAAGGCAGTAAGGATGCTGGTCTTAGTTCTGACTTGGTTTCTTCACAGACAACTATTTTCAAAAAGGCTTCTTGTTGAAGGTGCCAAGGTTCTTTCTACAGATAAACGAAACAAAACTAAACTTCAAAAAACTAACAAGCAAAAAAAACCAAACAAAAAGTCCAAGGATTCACAAAGACTATGATATCCTATCCAAAGTGAGGTATAAATTATCAGAGTGCTCTGTTTCCCCTCAAAAACCCTGTCTCTCTCTTTCTCCAGTGACTATAGAGGGAGCTTTGATGACCAGTTTAATGCACATACCTAAAATAAAGGACAATGAGTTTTGTTTGTCAGGAGCTGAAACTAAAACTTATTGCTTAAGAACTGCATTCCTATGTAATATTTGTGTGCCAGTAGTTCTTCCATACATGTACCCTTATTGCACCAATAACCATATATTTATAGATAAATCGACCTCTTATCTTTAATCTTGAATCTTGATGGTAGTAAGAGATTTATAAAAATTCTCCTGCTGATGTCTCTGTTTCAGTCCTGCCCTGACCAGAAGTTAGTTTGCTTTTACTCATTGTCTGTGATCTCATTTGATTTAGATGTCTACTTGTCACACCGTATTTTTCTTCAGATGCAGCAACTCTGCTGACCTCTGCAACTGTGTTACACTTCATGCCACTTACTTCCGGGAGTCCAGAGTACTGCAAGAAGATATTATGCATTTTCAAATCCCCAACAGCAAGAACAGAACACACTATTCTGAATACAATTGCAAAAGATCCAATAAATGGTTCAAAATGTGGGCTTGATCCTGAAATCTACTTGAATAATGCTATCACTGAAGTCAGTAGAAATTTTGTTTAAATAAAAACGTAGATCCAGGTTTTTAGACTACAAATTTATATTTAGAAGCATGAAGATTATGTGAATATAAATATAAGTAAAAATATGTATGCATGCATGCTTGGATTATATTGAGTTGCCAGAGCTAGGAGTGAGCCTTAATCACAGAAAACCCACTGATTCACTACAAAGCCCCTCCACCATCACCTACATTTTTTGCTGGCTTGGCAGAGCTGTGGCAAAGAGAATATTTCACTGATGTCAGCTGTTGTTTTATATTTTTCTTTAGCTCACAGGTAAAAGCAAAAGAAAAAAAGAAAGGAAAGCTTGGAGGGAGCAATGGGAAATGGGAAGTGCAGGCAAACAGAGAGAAAGCATCCTCCTCACGGCATTTTTCAAGGGAAGAAAAAGCGAATCTGACAGTTGTTCCACAGAAACCTGTAGTATCTAACACTGTTTTTGTACACTTAGTTCAAATAGTACTCCAATGACACGGAACGCAACGTTTACTTTTCATCTTAACATATTTCTTATATCATCCTAGCTGTGGTGGTTTTTTTGTAGACAGATGCAGTTATTTGTCCATTTCACTGAAATGCAAGAGACTTTGCATTCTGTAATAAGTAACTTCCCTGAGTTTTGTGAATTATGATATTAAGCTGCAGATCTTTAAATCCATGGTATTATTTAATTCAGTTCAGTAATTGCATTGACAAAAGTTTTGTTTGGGCTACAGTAACATGAAAATCTGCAGAAACCACAGCAGGTGACTTATTTACCCAAACCTTTCTGAAATACATGCAGGATCAGACATGATTTGCCTGAATTGTAGTGACTTTGCAGTCCTATTGACTCTGATAGCAGATACTTCAGAATTTTCACAAAGACAAATGACAGTCAATTCATGCTTCTTTGACTGAAGGGTGAGAACTTTGCCCCATTACACTTAGTTATGTTTTAGTATTTTGCACATTTAGCTTATTTTGCACCGGTGATTTTGCACATTATTTTGCACATTACAGCATGTGGCACAGGACTATCTAAATCTGTACTATGCATATACAAATTTATATTGTCTCAGCTTGGGTACTTAAACCAAGAGAGGAAGAGTACTACATCTGCAGCCTGTATTTGCCAAATTTAAATCCTACTTTCTGGTGTGTGACTGTTTTTAGGGTATTTATTTTAAAACTTTCTTGAAATTAAATTACATTCCAGTATTTGTTTTTTTTCCCTTAACCTCATTCCTGTAGAAAGTCAAGCCTTTCTTTCTTATTTCCTCCTTTCTTCCACAAAGACAGAAAGGAAATAATAATTCCAAAATGGTTATCCAGCATAAAAATTTTTTCAAAGAAGTGGAAAATTAAAGGTATGCAAACTGTGCACACCATCTACAATTGAGAAATAAAGACCAATTAATATAGATTACAAGTAAATGCATTCTGAATTACTTTGTGCACTGTCTTGTTATGTCTGTCTTTGCTAATAAATTAAGTCTTACAGTATCCCCATATGCCATCCTGAGTTCACTTATTTGTGGTAATTGCATTATTATCAGTCACATACTGTGAATATTACCTCTTCAAAAAAAGATAGTTGGCATTCTCTTGACACCCTTAAGGAGTTTTTCTTATTGCTTTTCCTGAACTAAATAAATTGCTAGAGTAAAGCCAGAATTTACTGTGTTTCAGAACTGCCACTTGGTTCATATTTATGGTAATGAGGATTTGTCAGTCATTGCATTAAATCTATTAGTATTCCTTCTCTCCTGGACAGGCTTGCTCTTAGTTTATTAAGCCTGTGACATTTTGCTTTAGTAAACTTCAGTGCAGAAAACCTGGCAAGATGGTACCTCAGGTTTTTAATTTGTTTATATTGCTAAATAAACTCTAAGTACATGAAAAAAAGGAATGAAACATTTTACATGTCCCATGACTCCGATTTAAGCCCCTTAGTAATTTTCCACAGTTATCATCTAGATGTATTTTGAAGGGACTAAGAAGAGTTCTTATGACACATGGCTAAAATATTCTGTATCCTTTGAGTGACTTTTTGATAACAGACTTAATAACACACTACAGAAATGTGCCTTATATTTTTCAATATCTATCACCTTGTAGCCACTGTCATATACTGTAATTTGTTACAGACAACTGGGAGGAGGAAATTAACATGCTCCATGCAGGAACTTCATGATTGCAAAGAAACCTGATGGAGCTAAACACTTTCCTCTTTAGAATGGCTGTCAAAAAACTACATGTTCAATGCCATCATCTTTACATGGTGCCTTTTTATGAGACAAGTTTAAATAAGCCATAATATTTTTGAAAGGCTATTCCACTTGCATAAACAACTTGCTTTCCATTTTGCACACTGCTCTGCCAGATTTCACACAATGTAATGCAATTGCAATGTATTGCAATGTAAAGCACTAAATGCTGAAGGATAGAGATATTTGGAAAGCTGGGGAAAAAAACGAAGAACTTCCTATAGATTTTCAAATGTATTTTTACAAGACAATATAAAAAGAAATACGGGGGACTTTATGGTTGCTTTTCTTGGTTTTGTTTTTTTTTTTTAGGAAACTGAAATATCCCTGAATTAAAAAAAAAAAAATATTTTTGCCAAAGTATCCAGAGTATCCCTTAATATATCAGGAAGTCTCTGACCAGAAAAAAAAAACAAAACAACAACACTGCTCATTGGACCCATTACTGGAGAAATTTCTGTTTAAAAGAAAAGAATAATATGCGTAGACACTGAAAACCTTCTAAAATCCTGGATTAAGAAATGCATCACTTGGAAATTCAAAGGTACATTATTCCCCCACTGCACCAAACTTTTATGAGAATTCCTGCAGCCACACAAAAATGTTTTTCCACCTCTTATGTTCCAGAGTTGTTTTTAACAGTATGAAAGCAACAGGATTCCTTTCCCTCTTATAGGAAAGGACTTAAGCAAGAAAGATTTCACCATTGCTATGAAGACCTAGAGGCAATCTATTAACCATATCCTGCTCATTTTTTCTGCTATATCTCGAGTACTACCCTCTGAAGCAGATAACAAATGTGGCTACAAAATAACCAAAAATATAGTCCTGTGCTGGATTCTACAACTTGGTGGCTGACTAGAAGATCTTACACTTTTTAAAATCTAGCAGAGCAGAGTAGAAGCAACGCTCCTCAGAGCCAAAAGACTGCAGATTTTTAAAAGACTTTACAGCAAGGCAAATGCTCACAAAACAGCTTGAGAAAACCCTACAGATTTTTGATTAGTTCCAGCGTTACTTGATAAATAACAATTTTTATGCAAATGCAGCATTCGTGAAACTTTTTCCCCTCCCTTGCTGCAGGCCCTACTCTGCATCAAAGGGCACAGCGGAAGGGAGGAGGTACAATGTTTTCTCCAAAGTGGGGGCATGCAGAGTACTGGTGATGTACCCTTCACCTCCACACAACCCAAAGCCTTTGCCAAGGATATTGCCAAGTCACACTGACCCCGTTTAGGGCCATGGTCCCTTGCCACATCTGCCCCATTAGGATGTTGACTGTTTACACCAGTTTAGTGTAGTCTGGTTACTGCCTTTCCTCAATTTAATTCATTTTAATGCAAAAAAACCTAACAGATTGCACTCAGTGATGGCAAAGAAAGCTTCATCTGCACAAATGTATGTCCAGGCTCTGGATAAGAAAGAGAAAACCGGCTGTGTCTCTTAAAACAGGATAAGCAGTTGTAAACCGGCTAATATGCTTTTGCTTCCTTTAGGAGATGGAGAGGTAAATCGTATTGTCAGCTAGCCTTATCACTGTGAATTTGCTGAAGGGAAAAAAAAGGTCCACTCCTGGACACAACCTGCCTGCTAACTTTGACATTTCACTATTCCTTACTGTTTTCTGCTTGTGCAACCCCACCAAGTTTCCCCTACGTCACTCTTGCAGCCTGTTTCCTGGTCACTTTGGCCTCTGCAGGAAGCTGGTAAACCTCTTCATGTGGATGCTTATGTGTCATAATAAATTGTCTCCTCCCATCCATCCACCCACCCACCCAATTAATGAATGTGCAGGATTTCCTCCACAGGGAATAGATAGCAAATCAGTTGTATCTGGCAGCAATCTCCACATTTAAGTGATTTAGACACTTTTCCCTACAACCACAATGTGATATCACATGCACTGCTGGTTTTTCAGCAAAAAAAGAGGTCAAAATTTTCATCTTTCCTAGTTACTGCCCCTTGACCAAATAAAATTTTCCCCAGTCATTGTCTCTTGCCCACATGGCCTTTGACTTTACGGATACAACTCCTATTATCACCCCAATACTAGTGAGTCTCAAATAATAAATACATCTCTTTTCATCTCTGATTTTTAATAAGACTCACAGTTTTTAGACTGGAATAGGCAGACAGTAGACAGAGCAATTGCCCTTCCTTTATAATTCTCCCCTGGCTCTAGAGTTCACAACTAAAGCAATAATGCTTGATTTCAGTGGATATTTACCTTAAGAAATGGGTGTAGATTTCAAGATTCATCCTTGTGCAGAAAAAATGTTGCCTACTGTGGGATTAATCTGACTATTTTTAGTAATCCATATTCTAGTTGTTTTATTAGTGGATGCTGATAATCAGTGGAGAAAGCAGGCAATCCTAGCATATAAATGATCTCATCCCAAATTAGATGTAAGAGGTATTACGTTATGAAAGTACAAACTTATCTTCACTGGCTATGAAAAATCTGGATAACTGGCCCTGATACAATTCTCTACAGTGTCGGCAAGACTCCTGTGTCTCGTGCCCTTCACATAAATAGTTAAACAAATACTAAACAAAAGGCTAAACAAAGACACAGAATACACCAATTCAGAGCATGTGATTCTTGGTTTAATGCTTGGAGTTGAGAGCAGCCACTGAAATGGGTCATTAACATCAATACAGAACTTGACCGGCTGCCAAGGAAATAATGGGTGGTCTCCCTTGTTGAACAAATCTTTTGAAAAAGTTGATTCAATCACTAAGAAGTTTATCAAAACCCACATAGATTCATGCAATATTGGTGTACATTAAACAGACTTTGCAGATCTGTTGCCACTAAGAAGAAGGGTCATAAACATGCCATTCTTTGGCCTGTATTCTGAAGACTGGGACTTTAACCTAGCTGTGAATGTTTTATGTTGTGTTCATGAAACTGTGACATTTGTAATGTCGTGGTTCGGAGAATGGAAATCGTTTCTCCCCTTCCCGGCTCGGTCCCATGTGAAGCCCGCGGGCGGTGTCCGGTGGGCTCTTGCTGGACCGTGGGGGTCCGGGGGAGGGGGCGTGGGCCTCGGGCCGGGGGGGCCCCGGGCCACGTCTCTCCTCTTGGGTGTGGCATCGGGTGGCTGGGGGAAGCCCCAGGCCCCGAGCAGGGGCACGCCTGGAGCCTGGTGGCGGCGCCGCAGCGGTGCAGACAGCTTGGTGTGGCAGCGAGGGCCCTGCGGCGAGGGCTGTTTTTTTCCCCTGGTGACTGCGTGGGTTTTTCAGTGGCCCTTTTCTTCATTCCCCCCCACCCCGGCGGCACGGCATGGATGGCGGGCACGGTGCTGCGTGCCGCCAGGAACTGCTGCTGGGGGTGCAGCTCCGGCCCCATGCCAAATCCCGGCGTGGCCCCAGCTTCGCTCCGGAGCAGCTCTTGCCGGTGCGGGCGGCACTTGCGCCACCCGGAGTTGCTGCAGGAGGCATGGCCGCCATGAGCGGAGGATGCCCCCCCTGGCGTGCGTGCCATTTCCGGACAGCTGTGGCATTTCCCATGGGCCACTGCGCACACAGGGTGGGCCCCCGGGGTGCCAACCAATTACAGGAGAGGCCGGCCCCCTTAGACCCATCTGCGCAGGTGCAGGATTGGGTCCTCCTTATAAAAACGGAGGAAGGCCAGCCATCTTTCTCTTTTCAGCCTCGGTGCTCAGAGGAGCAACACCGCTCTTTGCCACTGTGTTGGAGCTGGCGACCACGTGGATGATGGGTCAGAGATTCCGCTGGAGCAACTTGGTCTGGTAATTTCTGGGAGGGGGAGCCATTCTTTTGATCATATTTTTTTCGTAACTAGGTTTTTCTTTCTTTTTTTCTTTTCTCTTTCGGAGGGGTGGACTTTCCTCTTTCTCGGAAATCTGAGGCAGATTGTCTTCCCCTGGGAGGGGGATTGTTTCTTCCCTTCTGTTTTTTTTTTCTTTTCTTTCTTTTCCCTCTGTGGTTTTTCTTTCCTTTCCCCCGGGAGGCAGGTGGTCTGGTGGTTCTCTGCAGCTATTCCCTGGGGTCCAAAGACCACATCTCTTCTTCCATCAGCACTAAACCCCTCCCTGGGCTATCAGGAAGGGGAGGGAGGGGAGCGTGTGCCGTTTTCTAATTTTTCTTGAGTGTTTCTCCTTCAGTCAAAGCCGGGCAGAAGCTCGCGCTGCTAAGGGGGTCCTCAGACCGACCACGTGCTTCTTCTAATTACCCTGGCGTCTCTCTGGGGGGCCCAGAGAGAGACAAGCACTATTTCCAGAGTGTCCTCATCCCAACACGGGCTTTTGTTTGTTGCACTTTATTTGTTGGGTTTTGTATGTGCGCGAAATAAACTGTGATATTTGTGTGTTTGTGGCTTCTCTCGGAATCTCTTGTCCAAAATTGCTAAATTTGTGGTAAAACCACGACACGTAATTTTATAAAAACTGCTTCTTTGTTGTTTTTTTTAAAATACAATTATAAATTTATTTTTGTTGCTCCTATGTCTAGGGCAGAAAGTTAGTTTATAAACTGAAACTGTACTTGCTACTTTGTAATCTGTACTTGAAAAATGTAAATGCAGATAAAGAATCAAGGTCCAGATATCACAGTTTTAACTGACTACTACCCAAAGTGTTTCTGAATGGTGAACATATCACACCCCTACTAGAAACAGTCTTCTGGCTCAAAGAGGAAAGCTATGCAAAATAGATCTTCACAAAGTTCTGAAACTAGACTTTTTCAAACATGAAGATAAACCATTTGTTATTTAATCATTAAATATTTAATAATCTGGGAATAAACTGCTTACTAAAGTGTTCTAGACAGAAAACAAAAGATGCAAAGAGAAAAGCGGGCAGGAGATTCATTATTCTATAAGCAATTTTTATAAAACAACACATTCTGCATTAAATTACTTTGTCTCCTGGATTAGAATCAGAAGCAGAAGAATGTGCAAGGAGAAGGAAATTCTGGAGTGAAGGGTGAATGAAAGTAGAAGACTCAGAATAGCCTTCTATAATGGAAAAGGCCAAACCCAAGAATTAGATATTGACAGAGTAAAAAACATTCAGGTACCTAGCCTTGTTGCCAATAAAGAGGAACTGTTAGGACACAAAATAAGTATATCAACCCTGGTTATGTAATTTGTTGAAAATTATGTTTAAGTTCAAATGACAAATTGTTCAAATATATGTCGTTTCAGGTGCATTCAGAGCACATTTCCAGGCTGAGAGAAAGACTATAAATAATACTTCATATGTATTGAGCACTGCTACCCTGCAGTGGTCCTGTTGGATCTGATTTAATCATTTCCCTGGGGAAGAGAGGGAACAGGTGGGAATTTGCTCTTCCAAAGAAAACACAAGAGTGACCTTTGAAATGGCGATGCAAATATTACTCTACCAGACTCTTTAATAACTGAGCTACAGATGTTAGCCTAAATCTGCCTGATCAGGGCTATCTTCACACTATTTTGGATTCCCAGCATAGTGCTGTCTAGTGACCAAAGTATCATGGAGAGTCTCAAGGGAGGAAAGCACGTACTTTGATTCAATTCTTAAAATATCCATCTTCCTGCCATGTCGCTCTTAGTACTCTTGGCTATTTCAGTGATTAGAAGGGATCCTGTTGGGAGACCAGTGGGAGAAACACATGTCACAGAGGACTGTACTTAAGGCCCCAGGAAATGATGTTAGAAAGGCTGAGACAGTGATTTGACCTTTTAGAAGAGTTGTGCTGGTAAACATTTTTAGTAATGAATTCTAAGACCATAGGATAACCTTGAAAGAAATTATCCAGTGAGAGAAGGTTGGTATAGCTAAAAACAAGGACAATAAGACAATGCCTTGTTTCTCCTGACATTTGATACCACAGGGTAAATGGATTTAATTCATTCAAAGAACTTCAGACCTTTACATTTTCAAAAGTAATATATTTAACTGTACTTTACTGTTTGCTTTTTAGGTTTAGAGTTTGAGAAAACACACTGGAATTTAAGTTCCAGTTGCTTCAGTTACATTTTTCAATGCTTTGTAATCCCAGACTTTTAGAATAATAGTTCCTGCTTTAAATAGAGGCAGTAGTCTCTCCTCAGATGCCAGTCTTGCTGTCCACTTGGCTATACCAGATCTCATGTTTAGTGAGCTTCCTAATGTGTTATGATACTTTGCTTTCCACATTCCCCCTCATCTTTCAAGAACAGTTGGAACCTGAATAATTCGATACTTCTGTTCAGTTATATAATTTATTCAATCCCACTGTCATAAAGTTTAGCTTTCTCTAATTGCTGGATCATTCTGATCTAGTATTACTCAAATCCAGCTTTTCTCAGCACTTCATATGAAGCTCATTAATCAGATAAACTACTGGATTTCCAGATAATGTTAGTGGTGTTCCTCTAGATTTACAGCAGCTCACGAGGAGAGTCTCGTCTGGCATGAAATACCAATACTCCATTTCTTCTCATCTTGTTAAACCCATTAACCCATTACTACTGTCTCAGATTTGGGGCATTATAAGTTGTTTTAAAGTAAACCTTCGATCTTAAAAAAGGGGAGCAGTAGTGCTTTGTGTGACAAGAGTACAGGACAAGGAGAGGAAGAGGAAACCTTAAGAAATCAGTGCTGAATAGAATCATGGAAGGATGATTGTGCCAAGGATAACATACTGATTAGGAGGCCAAGGGCACCAATGGAGTTTCTGGGATGTTTGAAAGAGAACAGTCTCCATACTCAAGTTGTAGCTGTACCATCAAATACAAGTTTTTGGGTTTTTTTTGGAGGAAGACTCTATCTCACTTCCACCACTTTGATTACAATACCAACAAATGAACCAGTTTGTCCCTGAGGAGCTCTCAAAGATGGAAACATTTACATGTTAAAACAAAGAATAGCAACATCGCTGCTGGGATGATATTTTTTTTGAATTATGTGGTCAATTCCTATTTTCCATGGTGTACCATATTGGTGTGCTAGAAAAGTGGAATAAAGCTACCTCTTTATATAGTTTCTGAGTTTTTTGGTGGTGGGGAGGGTTGGGGTTTATTTATGTTTTAAACAAGCTCAGTGTATGGAAAAAAAGCTAAATACCACCATCTTTGCTGGCAGCTGTGCCAATTTTAAGATATGAGTTTTCTGTTGATTTCAGACAGGAACATCTGCCTTGGATTCATTTTAGTCTTACAAAGGTTGTCACCCTTCTGAAAGGAATTCCTGTTTCCTTTCCTTTCACACACATATGCACTGCTTATCAGGGCATCTAGAGGAACACACAGATCTGTGTGATTAAGGAAGAAAAAAAAACAAAACGATGGCCTGTCACTCATCATATCCCTCTGATTCAACAGAAAGGAAATTCATTTTAGCGAGCATTGAAACCAAACAATAGCAAGTCTGCAGCTGTTTCAGGGGTCTGATGTCAACAGTGCTGAACACATTTTTATCTCATTTAAGATGTATTGAAAAAACAGAGTATTTGATAAACAGTGGCTGACAAAAACCAAAACAGACTAGCTCAGCAAGTAAAGTGGGATAAGAGGAGATTTGTGCCATACATACTTTGGAACTTATTAAACAAATCAATTTAGTATAAAATATTAGCTAGCTGAAAAATAATTTCTGTTAAGGTTTATCCCTAGAATTACATTCCTTGGTCATGTACAAGAATGACAATCTTAACTACCGAGGAAAATGTTTTTGCATTTAAAGCTGTTAAAAGATGTTTTCATCAATGTTTATTCATCCCCTCAGCTAACAAACAAACCTCATTCTCTCAGACTGACAATGTTTAAAAAAGAAAAAATCAACAGTTATTCTTTGAAGCTTTCAGAGATTGTACAGTCAAGGATTCATTATAAAATCTTTTTTTTTCTTTTTAAGAGGCAGCACGATTCACTTACTTTTTCTATTCTCTACATGGGATCTTCCTGTTGTCTTTAGCTCCCACACTACCCTTTCTTATCTATTATAAAAAATCCAGATGGCTAGGATTTAGGACAGCCCATTCTTGGTGACTAATGCCTAATGCAGAGGATGTTATGTTGCCTGAAAAATAAGCAGTGAGTAAACAATCAAAAGATTGTTTACACTGTCTGCCAAAAAAGAAAAGAAACTTCTGAAAGTTACTTTCACAGCATCCAAATCCCACCCTCCAGTTCACAACATTCTGTAACTCTGTGAGGATTTTTTAATACCTTCCAGTGTTTCTTAAGAGCAAAGTGCTTTAGCGCTACAACATCCATTAAAAAAAAAAAAAAAAGGCAGCATCTAATGCTCATCAACATAAAGGGACATAAAAATGTGCAGTATTGGACAGTTCATCTAAACCTGAGAATGGTCAGCCACAGATCAAATTCGGTCCATACACTGAGCATTATGGGACCACCTGGTAGCACTGCTGGAGTCCTTAGACATGGAGATAAATGTGTCTGCTCTGCCATCTCCAGAAGTCAAGGCAGAAATGCAGACTTCACATGAAAGATTGTCAAATATTGAAAGACTGGTGAATTGTGAGTTAAATCTTCCCATGGGAGGGAGCAGGAGGGGGAGGGAGGAGAAACTTGCTTCATCTAAAGCATCAAAGCAGAAAAGCAAGTCTAAACTCATGAACTAAATGCACTGCATCATTTTAGGATATGTCTGTCGTAATAAATTAAATTGCACCAAAGAACATTTCTGATCATAGAGCACATTATCAAAACAATTTGTGGCAGAGATTTGGCTTAAATGAAATGACATTTTCTGAAATACAACCACACAGGATGGTTGTTTTATGCATCTGCAGTGTACATATTCAAAAGAAAACCTGTGCATACAAAGGTGACTAATATGAGAGGAAGAAAACCCTTAAGGGAGATAAAGAATGGCAGAGTAATAAGGATTGCAGGTATCACACCTTACTATAAATATATTTGCAATAAAAGGATGTTTACCTACTTTTCAAAGTAAATATATAATACCAGGATTTACAGATTAAGTCAGTTTGCAAATTTATTCTCCACTGTATTATCTAAATCTGGTTAACATAAGCAGCAAAATCACTGTAAATTGACTAAAAAATTGATGTTGTGTTGGAAACAGTGGGTACTAACACAAATTATAAAAAGAAAGAAGAGAAATTATGGCAATTAATATGCCATCTGATGTCTTCCCCTCTGAGAAATTAACATAAAAAGACTTACTACATGATTTCTCAGAAATTATATTCCTTTGCAGTTAGCTTTTATGTGATACCCCCTTTAAGGCAGTATACACTTCCTGCTGTCTGGAGAATTTTTCTTTCAATTATTAGCCCCTGCTCAGGAGGAAGATATTTACAGTCAGTCAGGACTTCCAGTCAGGAAGAACAATATTCCCAAGAAAAAATACCAATCACCCTGTCCTATAGTGACTTACTGGGAAAATTCTGCTCTTGATTTCCAAGTTTGGAAAAGTACAAATAAGTGAAGTGTACCACAGTTAAGAACTTCTAACTGTTGCACAATTATCTCAAAATCCATGATAATATGAACTACAATGATCCCAAGTGTAAATGAGTAACCAAGCAGCTTTGAAGGGAAGAGAAGAAACATGTTTATGGATTGATTGCATTCTATAATACCAGATAGTGCTATCATACAAATAGCAAACATTCCTTAGCTGCTACCTCATAAGATAGGTTTTACTGCTGAGGACACCGACAGAGAGCCATGAGGATTTCTAGGTATGAGAGTGCATCATAGTGCCACATCCAACAGTGCACAAATACAAAGTAACTCCTCACTACTTTTACCATTGCAGGACAGAAAAGGGTAGGCCATGTTCCCACAGATGGCATTTTGGAGAACAGAACAAGTCTGTGATCAGAGCTTGCCCCCATTTACTTCTGCACAGTGCTCGCCCTGCTCACCTTTTAAGAGTTCACTGTCTCAAAGGTCCAAATAATTCAGTGTAACTGTAACTGCTTTGCAAAACAAAGTAGCCTACATCTAGTTTATTGAGCTTCTAAAGAACTTTCCTTATATAATGTGAAATTCAGATACCCACAGACAGGAAAGCAAATCCTTTGCTGTTTGCACACGTAACATAACTGATAAGGGAAAATGTGAGGCAAATGGTAAAACATCTCCCACTCTTAGAGATATCGTCTCTCAACTTTCTCCAGGCTTCTCCAAAGAGTGCTAGAGTCTTGGACTTGCATGGGCAGAATCAAGGAGTGGAGTGTACAGAAATGGATTCCTGCTACCATTTTATCAAAGTGGAGCTCAGTTGTGGTGCAGAAGGGTTAAGCTCTGACTGTCAAATTTGTACCACCCATATTGTTTCCAACTGGTTTTCCACTCAGAACTTCTTAAAAAAATACATTTTCATTTCCAAATGTTTTTACTTGATTTGAGCAGCAGCTAAAGAACAATATTGCTGAGTTAAAATAGAAACAAAAATCCCATACTCTGCTGTTAGTGGAACTTTTACATTCATTAGTCATATTTCTATCCTGTTTGACTCTGCTATTACTATTTTTTTAATTCTTTTTCCAAGGGCTGCCTGTAGTTACACCTGATGAGAGTTATTGTTTCCATTGTTACTTTTCTAGTGAGTGTTCAGAACTCTCCTCTGCTTTATGTAATAAAATATTGATCATAAAAAAGAAAGCACAGAAAGGATCTGCCCACTAAAATAATACAGATACACCACTAAAAAAGGAATAAAAATAAAAACCTACCATCCAGGACTTCCAAAGATGCCCCTGGATCTGCACAAACATCACCAACAGAAGATTAATCTCTGTATATATTTATTTCTTATCTTATTTTGGAAGAAAAGAATTAAAAATGGGAATGATTATGAAGAAACAAATAATGTAATGTATGAAGTGTTTTATTAGTACAGCATTTATTAACAAGAAAACTTTTCTATCCTGAAACTTATAATCCTGTATTGGAAGGCAGCAGTTATTTAACACTGAAGATTAACGCTTTCTGACATATTGAACTGCAAGTGAAGTCAAGGGCTAGTCAGCAGTTGAATCTTACTCTAGTATTCAAGAAATAAAATGGTCCCCCAGGTCTATAATGCTGTTGTTGTTATTATTATTTTCCTCTCCCGGTTTCTCTAACAGACAAGTAATGTGGAGTGATCATGTACTCCTCTGGAGTTTTAAACTGGGGTTTGATGACTATGGAGAAGAATGCCAGTGCTGAGAAAACTAGAGTATCATTTTTTATCTACAACTTCTATCTACTACTTTCTTTGCAGTAGCTACAAAACAATTTCGGATACTTGTAGCTCTAGAAGCATCAGGAGAGCAAGGGGAGATGATGAAGGAGGACATTTGCACTACACTGCCATGTCCCATGCTCAGAAGCCTCTAGGACTGATGGATTCCTATACAGCTCACAGAACACCATCTTTCTGCTCCTTCAGGCATTTCCACATAAACAAACTTAATCTTTTAATCTTTTAAAATATAATTGTATTCTTCAGTCAGGATACAGATGGATATTTTCACCATCTTGTATGAAATATCAGACTGAAGTGCTTCAACTGATGTTCAGAGCTGTCTACACAGATAATAAAATGGATCAATTAATCACTTGTGGGAAGAGTTGAAGTTACACATCTGTCCCTTCATGAGCCATTTGGTCAGCTTGAAGCTTTCTGTCTAAATCCAGAATGCGTTTAACAAAATCCAGTGTGCCTTTAAGTAAGACATTATCATTTTTCTTACTGAAATCCAAGATATTAACATATTCATATGTGTGGACTCTTCAAAAATAAAATTCACTTCATCCTCCTTTAGAGAAACTCACTTAGACAAAATTGAATGAAGATCGAGATTAGTCGCCAAACAAAACCTCAAACCCTCCCATCCATAAAAACTATGAAAAAATGAAAAGTACTACCTAGAAAAGAGAGAAAAGTTTCACAGTATATGCTAGCTTCATGGTCTACTATATATTTTCCTTCAAGAGTTCCTGCAACATTGGGATTTACAGAGAAATCCTATGTCACAGGCAATAATTTAACATAAAAACTGTAAGACTCAAAACATGTAAAGTCCTCAGACCCATATTATCAAATTTAAGTGTAGACTTAGATCCAAAATCCTACGATACTAGAGGGTTTAGAGAGAACATGCTTAGAAAGATCTCCTTTAGATCAGAACAGAAACTTGAGTGATCATAATGGGTCTTCCAAGCTCAACACTAAATGGCTTCGGGAGTCAATTTGCGAAGTTGTCTTCTAAGGTTCACACAAACAGATGAAAGCAGGGTTCATGGGGAGGTTTTTAATCAGATGCTTTTATGTAAACTCTCTTCATAAATCTTAAATTACAAGCATGGACAGATTTCTAAAAATAGCTTGTGTGTCCAAATATTTCAACAGACTTTTAGGA
>VYZS01054720.1:0-18790 GCA_013400695.1 Neodrepanis coruscans
GGCCGGGGCCGGGGCCGGGACTGAGAGCGGGCAGCTCTCCCTCCCGCAGTAGCCATGGCAGAGGTTTCCGAGAAGGTGCCCATCGCCCGAGCGGGGCCCGACGACGTGGAGCTGTGCCTGCCCCCCGTAAGTGCTGCCCGGCGGCACCGGGCGGGACGGGGTGGGATCGGGACGAAACGGGACCAAGCGGGACGGGACGGGACGGGACGGGAAGGTTTGGGAAGGTTTGGGAGAGGAAGGTTTGGGAAGGTTTGGGAAGGGTTGGGAAGGGTTGGGAAGGTTTGGGAAGGTTTGGGAAGGGTTGGGAAGGTTTGGGAAGGTTTGGGAAGGGAAGGGAAGGGAAGGGAAGGGAAGGGAAGGGAAGGGACGGATCGGGTCGGAATATGTCGAAATTTAACAGGATAGACTAGGACCGAACAGGACCGTAATGGGATCGGATCAGAACGGGTCGGGTCCGGTCAGGCCCGGGGGTCAGGACGAGACACCGCGGGCGCCGGGTCAGGTCGGGGGCCGAACGGGGATGCCGGGCGGAGATTCCCGTCGGGCCGGGGGCTCTGCCGGCCGCGGGGATCCCCGCCCCGCACCCAGCCCCGCGCTCTCCGCAGGCGTACGCGGCGGCGGCTCCCCTCGGGCCGGGGCGGCTACTGAAGGCGGGGGCCGCGGTGCTGATCGCTGGAGCCCTCCTGCTCCTGGCCGGGGCCATCGGCGCCTTCTACTTCTGGAAAGCCACGGAGCGGCAGGTGAGCGTGACTGGAGCCGGGCCCGGCAGCACGTCCGCACCCAGGGGCGGGTGGGCTTGGAGCTCTTGCACGTACGAACTGGCACGGGCTGGAAACTCTGCTTGCGAGGTCTATAAAGAGGTCTTTAAGCAGAGGTCTATATTTTTTTTTCCATGCTTTCAAAAATCCCAAACGGCGGCTGTTTAGATGGATCTTCCTGGAAGCACACTTTTAAGGGAACACGAAATATCTTTGAGAGGAGAGACTCTACATTGATTTCTGCTTGCAAATCCTCAGCATACACAAACCCCAACAAGTCCCTAGGGATTCACATCCTGGGCAAGCTCCAGCTCTCAAGACAAAAAAAGGCATTGAAACATGTAAATTCCTTTTTTACCACATCTGAATTCTTGTTCCAGATTCCACCTGGACCCTCAAGTGTGTAATACTATAATTAACCCAATAACAGGCACCATTATTTCCCTCTGGTGCTTTGTATGACCATGCATATACTTAGGCACTTATGGTTAGCAACTGTGGACCAAGTCTTGGTAAGTTTTGTTATTTACAGTTTCTTGGGTACACGTAAAACTCACAAAACTAAGAAACTGTTGATCAATGTAAAAATGAAACTTCAGAGCATTTAAAACATTTACAGATTAACTTTTCTTTCTGTTTACATAATATTTGTGTTTAAAACATATTTTATGTGTGTACCATCATGTTTCAATGTGAGTTCCTCCATAAATGAAATTAGTATCCTTGAATTTACTTTGGAAGAAGTTTTGTGCTGTCTCCAGCCACATGCCAATTTTCATCAAGGAGAGCCTTGTGTGAATTCCAGCAACCAAAGCAGAGGTTCCCCTGTGAGATACACCCACACACATAGGGATAATTCAGATAATCAGAAATACAAGTAGAAGGTTTTACCCCAAAAAGATAGAACATGTTGTTAACCACCAAGACATGCTGCAAGAGCCATCTGCTTCTCTAGGCTTTTGAAAAGGGAGATGTGGATGTAGAGAAGGAGGGGATTTCAGCTCTGAGCAGGTGGGTGCATTTGTGGAGTACAGGACAAAGTTCATATCATTTAAACTGAGCCTTGCAAAATATGTCACATTCATTGTTATCATTAAGCTTCAAAGTTGATCTCTGGATGTGATCTCTCAGTGAAGACACTGAGAAAGCTGGGAGTTTTATTCTAAGCTGCCTTCAAATTCAGAGAGCTGCACTTGATTTACAAATGCTTAGGAAGCAACTGTGAAAATTGCATTCAGTCATTCATTGAAAAAAATTAGAGCAATTCTTTAATTCTTACTTTTATTTTTCTATCTTTAAATCCTTCCATAACTGTTGGGGTAGCAAAGGCTCAACTCTACCTCATTCCCTATCAAGGGAAACCATATAAATTGATTGGTCTGGCTCTATGAACAATGTTCAACAGGAATTCGGTGGAGAATACAGGAGTGACTCTGTAAAACAGAGGAATCATAAATCTTTAGCAACTTAGACTCTCCTAAGTGAAGGTGAGAGCAGAAGAAATTTGTCTCTAGCTGTCAGTGTAAATTTTTCATTAAAATGCTGTAAAGGCTTTTTTAAGACTCAAAGTAAACTGCTTGTGCAGCACTTCTAGCAAAGCTGTGCAAGAGAATCGCAAAACCCCTCCATGGACTGTGGTCCTCCAGCAAATACCAACCACACTGCAGCTTTCCTCATTGAAAATAGGATAAGAGCAAATACGCTGACAAGGAAAATACGGTCTATACAACTTCACATCCAATTTAAACAAAGTTCACATCCATTACAAGCTGAGAAGCATGTTCGTATTTAAGAGGAACCTGCTTTCCTGTGCCTCAGCAGAACACCCTAAGAGAAAAATAGGGGTTGGTCTCCTTCAGAGTAGGACGTTCACACCTGCTCTCCTTTGGGAATCATGCCAGCATAATAAGCAATGCCTAAAATAAGATACAAAAGGTTTTTAGGTCAGAGTGAACTTGGATATGGATTTACTCCACATCGTTTTTGAAATAAAACTATGAGCTCTGCCTGGATGGGGGATCCTCTAGTTCTACCTGCTGCTCAGAGTACGGACAGCTGTGGGATTACTCAGGGATTTATCCAGTTGGGCCTTGAAAACTTACAAGGATGGGGACTGAATAACCTGTTTGGGCTAGCTGCCCCATTGCCAGCCTGCCTCGATGGTGAAGTAGTGCAGTATTGGCTGTTGGAGGGTTATCAAATACTTACAGAAGCAAAAGTTAGGAGCTCAATAGGGATATGACAGATTGACTCATTGCCTGGTGTAGGAGGAAAGCAATAAGCAATTACTTACATGGGCTATCGCCTTTTTATCGATTCCAGGTGTACAATGTTCACTATACTATGAGCATTAATGGAAAAGTACAAGATGGATCAATGGAAATAGATGCTGGAAACAATTTAGAGACATTCAAAACAGGAAGTGGGAGTGAAGAGGCTATTGAAGTTCATGATTTTCAGATTGTAAGTAGTGTCACCCTTGTCCTTCATGTAACATGCTCCAGTGCTGGACTTAAGGACACCTTGCCTTGCCCTGCCCTGACTCCTCTGCCCCAGTTGGTCCCAGGTTCCAGCCCACAAACATCCACACAAACATTTTTGCTCTCCTGGCTTGCTTTCACAGGGAGACAGGCAGTTTCCTCCAAAAGAAAATCTGAAGTGCTTTTTGAGGATAAGCCGTGCTAGGTACCACTTGGGGAAGTAGTATGGATTAGGCTGCATCAGTTTTGGGTCCATATTAACAGTTTGCATTTGCAAACACTAAGCAGAGCTACAACATGTGACCTTGGGGTCTTGCTAGAAGAATTTTGTGGCAGGCTTGCATGATTTCCTGTGATTTGAACTGAAAAAACCATCTCCCCCAGACATCCCTCTTCTAGGAGCACAGGGTCACCACAGTAAGCCAAGGTACTAAAGAGAGACCACTATGCAGTGCACTTGACCTGGGGAGTTTGCTCTGCCCTGAGATCAAGGATGGGAGTGGCTCTTCATGGCTTGACCTGAGTTCATCCCCAGGGGAGATGACGGAGGCATTTAGCACAGTTTATGCATCTGTTCACCAAACACAAGGTGCTGGCTCACTTGGGTTGAAGCAAACACATTTGGGTACCCCAGCAACTTAGCTGTGGCTGCTCAGCACAGAGCCTAGACTAACAGATACCACATCTCAGCAGCACTCAACAGCTTGGATAGATAGTTCACTGAACTGTACCACCCCATAGCTACTAAAGGCTCATCTATGTGCTGTTGCTGAAACCCATTTACAGGGCCCAGACCCTGTAGTTAATGTTCTTAATTGCAAAACATTCCACTTAAATTCAGAGTTAAGTCCTCTGTAAATCAAAGCAGCACCTAAAATAAAGGCACTGCTGCTAGGAAGCAGCCACCTTCCCCTTGCTGGATCGAGAAAGGCAGGGAAATTCAGCTCCTTGGCTTCTCAGCAAGTATAAACAAATCCACACCAGGAGACCCTGGACCCTGACTTTCCCAACCGCTGCCTTTATGAAACTCTCGTTAACATCACCATAGCAACATTATTAGCAGCTGAACAAGAGCATCTACAGTGAGCTCTTCTCATTTGCCTTTGCCGTTTCACATCTGCACAAAAACACCAGTCCACTGGAGAGATGCTGAATTCATTTTGCCCCCATGTGTGTTGCTGGTAAGCTGCTCCCTGTCACAACCAAGTCAGAGATCAGCTCCCAACACCAACCAGCTACAGGGATCTCCCAGAGATGGTGTCTGCTTGTAATTACAGAGGGACAGGGACAGGCTCAGTAAGAGCAAAGGGATGCTGCAATCCGGGTTTTTTGCCAAGAACACACATAAATGAAAAAGCAATTGAAAAAATGTGCTTCCAACAGACTAGTATTTACATTAGCAGCTTTGGATTGACTGGTTCTGCTGGAATGACTGCACAGTCAGTGAAGGCTTGGATTTGGCACCATTAGAGTACTCTTAGCATGCTTGGTGTACCACAAAACCTTATCTCCTAGTGCACCCACTCCCACATAGCCATCCCTTCTCACTGCTTTAGTCATTTTGTTTTGATGTGTAGACATACAGAACCTGTGTAGGACATAACTCAGGCGTCCCAGTACCATCCATCTCATGCTGCACTAGATGCCTAAGGCACCCATGATGCCTCTTCAGGGCAGGTGAGAGGGGTCATGCTGACACCCATGTCCCCATGTCCTGGCAACTAGAGACCAGGCAGAAATTAGCACACCTCAAAAGGCACTAGGTAATTGTATTACCTGTGCAACAGCATGAAAAACACAGAAGTGTTGCCATTTACAACAAGGTATCGAAATTTGCTACATTGAAAAAGCTGTTTTATGGGTACCCAAAAACCTACAACAAAAATGTAGAAACTACAAAGATCCCATGGCAAAACTCCGATGCCCAGTGTGTTGGCACAGGGCTGGAATCTGGAGTGCCTGGGATACCTTTCTCTTGTTTAAAACTAGACATCCATGGTTTATGCAATTGTGTTTCACCCTAGCAAGCCGAAGTCCCACACATAGATTTCTGCACCAGATTCCTCATCACAAACTTCCCATTGCTGTAACAGCCTCTTACGTGTATAAATTCAACCAAGCTGCCCCCATATTTCTGTAAATCTGTGTCACAAGGGTACCACGCCACCAGCTAACAAAATTTCAAGACGGCCTACGTTAGGTGCTAAGTTATAGTTCAAATCATGTTAACAAATTCCTTAACAGAGCTACTTCCAAGTAGCCTACAGCCTGCATGGAAGCACTTATATAAAACACCCCTCACTTTCAGAAATTAAACAAAAACCTCTATACTCATTTGACCAAAATTGTGAAGCTAAAGTGAAGAGGGAAGAGCACTTTATTGAATTTGGTTTTGTATAAGATTAACCTTCAGACTGAAAATTCAGTGGTAATTTTAGCAGAGCTGGGGCACTTGCTTGGGGTGGTGAGGAGCTAGAGGGCTATGCATAACCCCCTGCCTTCTGCTTTTGCAGGGCATAACTGGGATCCGTTTTGCTGAAGGAGAAAAGTGTTACATCAAAGCTCAGCCAAAAGCTCACATCCCCGAAGTTGATGCTATGACTAAAGCGAGCCTCTCATCTGAACTGGTAAGGGGTAACCTAGTTATTTATTTTTAAACTAATCTTTGTATAGAGAGGGTCTTAAAGCGTTATTTAAATACAACTAAAAACATCTGAAAGCCACTGTGGCCGGTGGTGGGGTTGTTGAGGATAGTGTAGGATAGCTGAAGATTCATTGACTGGTTCCAAGGAGTCCCTGAAAGGTAAGAAAAGAAACATTGGTGTCAGACACGTCACTGTGTCCAAGGACATCATGAGAGGCTGCAGATTAGTGAGTGGGGAAGCTACAGACCAATTTCTACCAGATCCATAGCAGATCCTCCATGACGAGAGCATCTGCCTGAGATCAGGCGGTGCAAAAGGCTGGAAGGGAGAGTGTGGAGGAAGCAGCTGCTTTAGTCAATGCAAAAAGGGATCATTGCAGATCCTAGGAGATAGCTATCAATGGTCTTGAGCAGAAGCATGGACTCCATCACTTGGGCCCTCTGAAGTAGTCAATAAAAGGGAATTGCAGAAAACAGCAAAAATTTGGGTAACTCAGAAGAAATAATTTTCAAAAAATTAAGAATTTGCCTTCTTAGCACCAAACTTTATTTTACAACATGTTAACTAAACATCATAGAATTTGCATCACAACCAGCACAAAGGCTGCAGTTCTCACCCAGACACTGCCAATCTTGCTTCTTACCTCACTTTCGCAAAAGAAGCCCACTGCTTTCTGTGTGCAAAGTCTGAGTTTCCCACAGCTCAGACCCCCAGACTTATCGCTCACAGAGGAGTGGCTTCAGTGACTTGAGTACAGCTGAGCCTAGACACTTGTGGGGCTCAGCCACGGGCAGGAGAGCACAGATCCACAACCCCTTTTCCTGGGTTTGCTCCAATCCCAAGAATAAAAGCAGATCAATTAGCTGGGAGATAGGTGCCATTAAAGCTGTACCTACCTGCGATGGTGCTGAGGTTCCTGAACATTTACTTTAAAATGAAGGGGGAAAAGGTCTCCAAATTGAGTAACCAGGGCAGCAGAACAAAGCCCCCTTAAGTTGGTGGAATTTTCCCCATGATGGGAAACAGAACTTGCATGAATTCCAGAGAATTCCGTCTTTCCTGCCTTGCCTTATTTTGAAGGCAGCTGGGCTTCTTGACTTCATTAGCACTACTGCCTAAAGTGAAAGTTTGAATTTTTAATCTTTATGTAAAAATACAGTCACAAACCTGAAGACACAATCCTAAAATAGTCAAAAAGTTTTTTCTAATATTCTACCTGGTGACAATAAGCCTGTTTCCTCATCCTGTTTTTTTTTTGTGATTCTTCTCCAAATATGTACCACCTGCATGACTGCTGCAATGAATCGTATGCACTGAGGTCAAAACAAGTAGCCATTAGCACTATAATAGCATATTAACCTTTCCCTGTCACTTGACTTTCCAGGCTAGATGTACAAAAGGCATGTCAAAGCATTTATTTTTCTAGAGCATGTCCTCTCTTTTATATCCAAGTATTTAGGAGAAAGTATGCATATGCTATTTTTCTTGCAACGTGCATCATAACAACACTGCCTACAGAATTGGTTGAATAAAATGAACTTTTACAGATACCCAAATTCTGGCTGCTCACAAGTCAGGATCATCTCAAACAGAAACTAAGGATATTTTTATTTCTGAAAACTAGATTCAGGTATTTCTGATAACATGATCTTGATAGAAGTTTAAGTGAGAGTATATAAATAAAGAGCAGCAGACAGATTAGATAGCACACTGTCCTGGTTTTGGACGATATTAGGTTTTATCAATGGACAAGAGANAAAGAGAGAGACAACGTGCTCTCCCAGGCCGAGCTATAGTCCAGCCCCCCTTCCCAGCATTCCTTCTGGGTCTCCCGGGCTGATGGGAAAAAAAAACCTTGGTAACCTGGCTACTCCTCCCAGCCAAGATGTAGGCATAGGAGAGAGAGTTATTTTTTCGTCTTCCTCTGTGGTTTTAACCCAAACCATTACACACACTTAAATGACTTAAGACCTAGAAAGAAAGAAATCAATAAATACCCTAAAGAAACAACAACTCAAGGGAATATACAGATCTAGTCAGTTGTTATATAACAAGTTTTGATGACTTCTGTGGAACCAATTTAGAATTTTAACTTTGAAACCATACTGGTTTTCATGATTCAAAAGTTGGTTTTCTTTTAATATTTCACTGTTGTTATAAAATACTTACACATTTTATGTAAAATAATACTTTGAACTAACAACTTGAAAGAATCAATCACTGGCATTTTCCTACATTACTTTGAAGAGATGAACCAAAAACCTGGAGGGTACACTTCAAAAAGGCAAGCTCCTTTACCTTGCACTTCAAGCTTTTGGTCAATTGAATTTCTTTTACCAAACGAGACCTTTAATCATACTGAACGCGATGACATTAAACTGGAAGCTGGAGCAGTTCTCAAGCTGTAATCCTCTCTCAAACTTCTGAACAAGATTCCACACCCACTGTAAATACAGTTATATACTGGAAGTACCTCAAATGAGAACAAGGGATGATGAAAGATTACAGACTTGGGTTTTGCTGGTGTATTTAATTGCTCCTTGCTCAAAGTGGTAAATCTTCACAGTTTCTGCCACCTTAAATTCTGGTGCTTTGGGCTGAAAGATCTCTGACACCTAGCCCTTGTACATGGGGCAAAGGTCTTCCAGGAGTGAGACAGCTGAAATCATAGCTCCAGCAAAGCTGACAGCAGTTTTGCCTGTTATTTCAGCGGTGGCAGCCTTTCCTCAGGCCTTGGCTCCATACAATCAGTTCACATTCATGAAATGGGAGGATACTCAGTGTTAGTTGTGGTGGGTGGTTGTACAGTTTGGTGTTCAAGAATTAACAGCAAGCAGGCACACGACTGCTCGCTGAACAGCAAAGCATTTATGCTCTTCTATTTGCAGGAAGATGAAATCATGCCTGTGAGATTTGACAAAAACTCCCTTATCTGGGTGGCTGCAGATGAGCCTATCAAGCATAACAGTTTCTTAAGCCTCAAAATTTTAGAGCTTTGTGGGGATCTTCCAATTTTCTGGCTGCGACCAACATATCCCAAAGGTAACACTTAGTTTATTTGAAAAGTATATTATCCCTTCTTTCACCTAAATGCCTTCGCTACGTCAGGTTTGCCACTGAAACTTTCACATCTGGGAAACCAGACTCCTTTCCTCCTTTGCCCAGCCCATTTTCTCATGCCTTCATGGGTTCATGCCGAGATTGCAGGTTTGAAGTTCATCCACTAGATATTTTCCATAGTTTTATTTTCTCAGACAATTTATATAGCCACACACGTGACTGACCATGAGACAAAACATTCCCAGAGAGGTCAGACTCCTTCTACAGAACGACAACAGTTTAAACCAGCTCCAAGAATGTTTATGTAGCTGACATCAGGTAGCAGGAACAGTGTATCTGTCCAAGAGTTAGGGAATACCAAGCTCCTGTCCTGGGACCACAGCCTGTCCTGTTTTCTATCCTGCTTCTTCAGAGGGTTTCAGTGGAATGGAAAGATGAGATGCTTTAAGTTAACCAACTGGTGGAGGGTTTATGAGCTTCTGAGTGTAGTCCCAATACTGAAGTACTCTCATCATCCAGAGCCAAGCTTAGCAAAAGTACTCAGGAGTCAGCAGGGAGACAGCAACTTCTCCAGGCAACTTCCAGGCCTAGGAGAAGAGAGAAGGCTTGAGAAGATGTATTCCACTTTGGTCCAGTTAATACTGGAACACTTGGGTGAGACAACGTCATAAAAACTTAGCACATTTTAGAGCACCTGTGGATCCAAGCTACCAATATTTTCCACTTTCCTCATGACCTTGCATATCCCACTGGGCAAAAAAAGAGCAGTATCAAAGCTGTCCAGAACCTGTTTCCACCAGGGCACCATTCTGCCATTAAAGCATTTTAAAAGAATGAGATGTGTATGCCCGGTCTTGTTAGTGCTGGCATCTGCTGCTGAGTTAGCATCAGCGACCACTGAGTGAGTCATAGACCCTCAACAAATCTCATACACATTTTGCCTTAAGGAGGGGAAGAGAGGGGGGGAAAAAAAGGTAATCATACTCCTTTGGACTGACGGTGGGTGCAGATACAATATAGAAAAGCAAGCAGTTCCCATGGGAATGCTCATCAAATTTGCAAACACATAGATTTGGCTTTCACTCTGCCCTCCACCCTCTCCTTTTTTTCAATATTTAAAGAAATAACTGAATACAAGGACACACTCAATGTAAGATTATCCTCTGATGATTCTTTCTTCAGATAACCAAAGGAGAGAAATGAAGAGAAACAGGCGTCAATCAGAATCAAACTTCGATGAGGAAGACTTGGAAGCTGCTACTGAAGAAGTAAACCTCAGGTCACCTACTGTGCAGCTGACTCAAGAGCTTGATCACCAGTCTAATGAAACCAGGCCAATGGGACAAGAAACAGATCAAACATTTAATCCAGACAATCCATACAATGTAAGTATTTGCACTGTAATCTTCTTTCAGACCCCGAGACTATGTTAGACAAGTAATAACAGTGATGGGGGGAGGTTGTCTTTTTTGTTTTTTTAATCTGCACCATCTTTACCTGTTCAGCTTTCCTCTGAAATAAATGTGCTATTGTATATTTGTACTATATATATTTATACTATTGTAAACAAACTTGTAAAACACCTAAGAAGCTCATGAGGACCTCAGTGCTCTTCTCCAGTTTTCATTAGATTTCAGTCTGAAACAAGGTTAAGGCAAGTTGATGCCAAGTTGCTTTGTGGGGTTTCCAGGTCCATATGGAAACAGCACTGGAGATCTGACAATAGCATCTTCTAAAAACAAACCCAAGCTGGTCTTGATCAGGCAGCTGAACCCCATCATTTACGGACTATGTGAAGGAAAGTCCAGTACCTAGAATCATGCTTTGCTCTCAAACAGAAATTAGTATCACAAGTGCTACTATAGAGGAAAGCTCTAGTAGTGACTGGTTGCAAAGAGATTAAGGTCCAGCCAAATAAATTTGTTTTCTCAGCCTCTCCTCTATCAGGGTAAGCAACTTCAGTCTAGTAAGCAACTGGCACAGGAGAATCTGTTTATAGACAGCGACAGTGAGTAGAGGATGACTATGGTGAAACTTGTTCTCACTCTTCAAGAAGCAGCAGCACAGAAAGAGCACAGGAGCCATCCTGCTGTGTCCCAACACCTCTGCTGCACTGTAGGAAAACTGGCTGTATAGGCACCTTCCAGTCTACTGCACCAGCGCCAGACAATTTACACCCACCATTTGGTGCAGCAGGACTAAGTCATTTTAATACAACACTGTCACAAGATAAATGCCTCCTGCTTTGGAAGCAAGTCCCAGCTTTGACTTGACATTTATGCAACAGCAGGAGATCATTATACTGTGACAGCGTTCTGCCGAGTTGACATCCCTTAATTAAACTTAAATTAATCATTCCAAATAAAGTGGATCTAAATAGACTCTGACTAGGTCAGTAAAACAGCAGCAGCACTGGAATGTAACTTCTCTTCCCAGCCACTATCATGGCCACATGTCCATGAGGTCTGAGATGCCCCTGCCTATGGAGGGCAGTGACAGTGCCACAGGTCCGTTCTTCCAGCCAGAGGGCCTGACAGGCCAAACGGAGAATGGCCAGTCACGTACAGCTATCAGAGCTCCTTTAGCCTGCAGGGTGGGATTCACTTTCACCAGCAGTTAATAGAGATGCCTATATCCAAGCTTTCTTAGAGATCGAGTAAGGACCATTAATTACACTGTTGGTTTTTCCTAAGGTTGAAATGAATGCTCCCTAGAGCTATTTCTCTTCACCCACTGTAAGTGAAGCTGGATGATGCAACTGGATGATGAGCTCAGGTGTAGATATTCATGGTACAGGTATCTGAATTCAAGGACGATGAATCCTGATCAAGAAAACATCATTCCTACTCTCAGGGCTGGGAATGAATTGCTGGTGTCCCAGCTGTCACTAGTGTACTATACAAGCCCAGCCAGGAGATGGCAACTTTCTGTGTCTTATCTTTTTGTTGCGCAGCTAGTTTTATGAATGAAAAATGTTCAGGGTAAAAAGATGACTGGTACTTTTAGCATTTGCTCTTTGCTGCTGTTTTCCTTGAGATAATACCAATGGGCAAAGAACACCTGAGTTTCAAAAAGCAGAATGTCCAGGTTACCTTTTCCCCCCGAGAATAGGAAAGAAATTCTGAAGGGTAAAGACTTTTAGGTATTTTGTGCATGCTTTGTTCCATTTAACTCCTTACTGTCAGCCACAGAACAGGCCGAATTCTCATTGCCCACAACATACCTAAGTGTGGTGAGGGTGGCAGGGAAGCAAGCAGACAGAGACAAAGGAGAAATACTCCGAAAACGGCAGGGGACCAAGGAAATAGCTTACAGAATAGTTTCCTGAGAACGCTGTAAAAAGCATTAAAATACAAAAATTAAAACATATAAAACACAGCGTGCTTTTCAGGCATTGTCATCTACATGAAAGACTCAGATAACTGTCTTGAAATCTTCTCCTTCACTAATATTTAAAACCTGGGAGCTTAGTGTTTGCAAGGACTGTAAAAGAAACAACAATTAAGTTAGAGATGCCTGTTGTTCTTTGCATTTTACATGGGTGATTACACCAATTCTACACTTCTGCCAAAGAACAAAACAAAAGAAAAAAATAATAGAGCAAGATGCATGGGTCACTTACTGAGAGCTTTGTTAACTTCTAGAGGCCCAAGATTTCAGTTGTTACCCTTTGCAGGCTTAGGAAGAGCATGGGTAGAATGTGAGAATGAGAGCATCGGGATGACATTTAACATTTTGTTTCAGCAGCTGGAAGGTGAAGGGATGGCTTTTGACCCCATGCTGGATCACCTAGGCGTGTGCTGCATTGAATGCCGGCGAAGTTACACACAGTGCCAGAGGATTTGCGAGCCTCTCATGGGCTACTACCCTTGGCCTTACAACTACCAAGGCTGTCGCACCGCCTGCCGCATCATCATGCCCTGCAGCTGGTGGGTTGCTCGTATCATGGGTGTTGTGTGAGAGCCTTGGCAAAAAAAAAAAAATTAAAAAAATGGGAGCCTCGACAAAATAAGCAGGAATGCAATGACGACAGCCTGGTAAAAGACTACAGCCAAAGCAGGAGCACTGATCCTAGCTTTCAAAATCAAAGTGTTTTACTTGCTCCAAAAGCAAGGTCAGATATTCTAACTTAAGATCTTCATTTGCAGTTTATATTCCATTTGATTTACAAGTGACAAGCGTATACTAGCACTTGCTGAATTAAAAAACTGAGACATCCCAAAAGAAGACAATACTAAACACTGCTCACAAACTCGTTTAGCAGTCCAGAATCTTGCCCATAAATCCAAATTCAGCCTTTCATAACAGAGTCCTCTCTGTCCAAGCTACATGTGAAACTTTATGTCTAATTAGACAACTAGCTCAACTTGTACACTTGGGAGTGCCTTTCATCCATGTAGCTTACTTAAATAAATCACAAGTTAAATTGCTCCCTGTTGCTACTCAAGAGTTGCCAGGTCATTATGAATGGTTATAAACCAATTACAGCATACCTTTCCCACAAAGCTGCTTCAGGGGACACAGGAAAGCACACATTGTGCTGAGTCGGAAACAAACAGCAGGAAAAGGGTCTGTAGAAGAGAGTGTGCATGGTCACAGAATCAAAACCCTTCGCACATCCCGACATCAAAGAAGCGCCAGCATCAAGAATCTTGTATCCATGATACCACTCTGGTGTCTAACAAGTATCTGCTACCCCGTTACTACAGTTGAAGTATTTACATGCAGTTGTAGACCAAAGAGTCTCAAGACCCTTCAGAATCTACAATAGCCACTGTTATTTATAAATCCTTGAACTGGGTACTTTTGACACAAGATTACAACCCCTCTTTATTCCACATAGGTAGCACACATTCACACTAGCTCCTTTAGCTTCGCTGAAACCTCTGTTCCCTGCAAGACAAACTGCTTACCAGCAAGGAGACAAAAAAGAAAGAAATTAAAAAATAAAGGTTTCTTACCTCATCCTTTCTGCTTAGGCAAACTCCACAATTACTGAGATTGATCCTATTACATATTAAGTCTCTAAGGAAGGTACTAAGCCAAAACATTCAAAGACGAAATGACTTAGTATTTCTAGCCTTGAAAAACAAAGATAGAGAGAGGTATTATACTGCCTTCATCCGTATAATACATCTTGAACTGTACCACCAAGTTTACGGAACCATCTAGATGGTCTTTATAAACAGAAGTGGTATAATTTTTCCTGAAGTTCACTTTCTGGAGCATTCATTTTTCTTGGCTAAACAGCTCTTGAGATGTTGCAAGCCCAGTAATGTTATTGACACTGCGTGACACATAGAAAAGAGGAAATTAATATGACATAATCGTGGCTTAAATAAAATAAAGACAACCTCATGTGGAATGCTAAACTGCGTATCTAAAAAGCCAAGTGTTAAATGACAGTAAGAATAAAATTCAGTATTTTTTTTATTGTAGCTTTTTTAATATAAGCTTCACCTTCCCTTAATCTGAAGGACAGACTTGCTTTGAAATACTTAAATTATAAACTTCTTAAAGTGGGATTTCAAGGCATGTTAAATTTGAGTTTCTCCTTTTTAAACTGAAAATGACCTTGATCATTATGTTGTTTTGGAAGTACGTCATTCATATGCTTAGAAAAGTCAGTTTTCCTTTTTGTTTTACTGCAGATTAAACAAATACATTAAAAAACAACTATTGCTTTCTGTGCTTTTTTCAATGTAGAAAGTGTAAAAACTGGAGAGAAAGAGAAGGGGATCAGCAAGTGAAACACTGAATGCAAAGAGGAGGAAATGTGACTGTATCTGAACTACACTGTTGCTGTCTTTTGCATCTTGAGGCAACCTGCGACCTGCTTCTCCCTGTCTCCCCCCATAAAACAAACTAGTCTCCTTCTGAAGACACAAAAACCTTTTTTGTAGGTGATTTATGTCTACATATTCTTAACAAAATTGATTCTACCTAAACAAAAGCTTATCTCAGTTGCTTTCTATAGGCACTCACAAAGCATGTAAGTAAAAAAGCGTCCTACCCATGGACGCATTAAACTGACATAGAGCATGCACATCTCGAGAGCACTTTGTACGCACCATGCCAAGAAAGCCCCCATGATCTTAAAACTTATCCATTTCCAAAAGATATGCAACAAAATGCCTTCTCCAACTCAAACTTTAAGTAAGCAAAGTCCTATTTACATATCAGATTCAAAGAAAGAAATGTAACGATCCCATACTGCAGCAAGGTAAGAAAATCTTACTTCAACACAACATTCAATTTTGGAGGAAAAGTTCTGAGGTGACACAGGCACAACAATAAAACCAACAAGCCAACAGTATGAAAAGATGCAGTGATATTCCCTGCAGAGGTGGCTCAGACTCCAGCTCTAACTATCCACAATGATCCTACTCACTAGGTATACAGCATTTACTACCAGTGTTGAAGTTTTCCACTGCCACCACAAATATAATACCTTGTTACATTAAAGACGTTACAACACGTCAGTATTTGGGAGATGAAGAGGGGGATGTTCCTTCAGTCTGACCCTGTGCTAAAGAAACCAGTCAAAAACCTTCCTTTGGCTAACGTTTAGGGAAACAGGAGAGAAAAGAGGTATGAGCTTGTCATCAAAAGTGTTTCCCACCACAGGCGGGTGGATGTTTGTGGAATACCGCAGTTCTACTATCCTTAAAACTTAATTATCCATGTGATCATGTACTAGGAGGATTAGGATAGCAGAGCAGATTAGCGCGGAAAAATGGGATAAATTCAGGCTGGTGAAAAAGAAGGGAAACAGGGAGCAAAGCCATAGGGTTAAAAAGACTGAAGGACAGTGATGGTAAGGCAGGAGTATTTTCTGAATCTACAGTTCCCTTTCTCCCCACTTCAAACAAATGAACCTGAGTCTGTCCCTTTGTCCTTTTTGAGACAAGAATCACCCTCCACTTGTATCTACGCTGAAAAAGAGGCTGGGAAGCATGGAAGTGGGGGTGAGGAATCTGTCTTCTGCTTCCCATTTAATGTTTCACCCATACTACAGCACAAATAATTCCAAGGAAGTTTCAGTGAAGAACAGATTTATCAGTTGTTCCATGCAGTGCAGAAGCAAAAAAAAATGTAGTGAAGCATTAAACTACAGCTGGCAAAGAACAGATTGCTGACTGACACATCAGGGTGGACAGAACCTCTGCTCAGAAAGGGCAAGAGTTAGAGCAAACTAGGATCACCATCATCTTCTGCTTCCAAGATAACTGATCTTTTACAAACACTGCACATGCAATGAAGATGAGAGAAACAGCCTCACGCTGAACAGACAAGCATCTTCCCTCAGAACAGGAACAGATTATTCCCATCCATGGTATTAAATAGGAAATCTACTGCTACCTCTTGTTGTCCTGATCCCATGTTTGCAAAAGAAGTACAAATCAGAGCACTGAGGTGACACTACCTGGGTCTTCTAGACAGTCCTATTTACAGATGATCAAAACCCTTTGGGAAAAAAAAACACTCAAGAGGTTTGAACAAAAAATATTATCCGCTCTGTCCTTGCACACACTCATTGCCAGTGCTGCAGATTTCCCAAAGGAAATTCCCTTTGTCATTGGTTTCCTTCAGAGCCTCTGTTCAAACTCCAAGTTCCTGCTAGCTTTGTCTTGACTTAGGGCTTCTGGAACCATTCAGTGTGTGTTGTGTCAAGAACAAAACATACTGTTCACAAGTTCATGAAGCACCTTGACCCTTCCTAGTAAGAAAATTTTGCCTACCACTTTAACCCAATCCCCTCCAGACAGAAAAAACCCACAACACACACATCCCCAAATTCCCCTTCCCCAATAAAGCAAAAAGAGCTGCAATTATTAGTTTCACCTAAATTCTAACATGGAACAGACACAGATTATCTGCCTGTGCTCAGAAACATGCTGGAATTATGTTTAGACCTGCAAACTTGGTTTACAGGATTGAGATGGACAGGGAGCTCTACCACTTGATTGCTACAAGTTTTAGCCCGAAGCTAAAGCATTGTATCTGCATTACATATGCCTCAAGAGTACATAAGTAGCAATGCATTTTATTTTACTTTTTGCCTTAAGCTAAGTGAATTGAATCTCAAAGCAGTAAAACAGTATTCACTTAATAAAAGAATATATTGTGCTTATCCAACTAAATACTCCCATGGTCCTTCAGGAAGTGAAAGTAGACAGAGGAACCTCTCGTGTGTTCTCTTCAGTAAGTAAGAGAAACTTGATTGGCAGAAAACATCCTCAAATTACTTTTTAATTTCTATTTAAGAGATTTTTATCTCGACTTTTCCCCACAGCAAGCCTTTGCTAAGCACTGTTAAGTGCCCTGAATGACATTTATAAAGCAAGGCTGGCCAGGAGACAAGAACTCAATTTTGTGACTAAGAGAAGCACTCAGACATTTGTCTTCCTTCTACATTAGAAATAAATGCCTTTCAGAGCATAAATAAAAAGCAGCAAAGCACTTATCCAGGAGAAGAGAGTTCAAGTACCTATTTCAAATGAAGTCAACTTCAATGTTAGCATCCCATATGGATGGCAAATGCTCCACATACTGAGCAACTAGCTACTCAGAATTCTCTGAAGGTCAAGAAAAGCCCCACAGAACCTAACAAATCTTCACTGAAACATGCCACAAGTATATTCTTCAAGACACTCTTTCAAGAAGCAGACTTTGTTTAGTAAGTGTCAAGGGCTAAGGCACACACAAAGCCCTTCCTAAATCAAATCTACTCCAGTTCATTGTGTTCAAAGAGCAGGATAACATTCAGATTCTGAAGGTTATCAAATATGAGCTTTGGATAACACGAATCGATTCTGAAGCCAGAAGTGATGCAAAAGAAACCACTGCCCAACTTGCATTAGAGGATAATCCTGATCAGAGAGCATCAAGAAACTGCAATTATGTCAAGACTCTAGTCATAGTCTATAGCTGCCCACTGACAATCCAAAGTCCATAGCTATGACATACTTCCAAAAACAAACTCTGACATTAGATTTTAAAATCTTGGTAGCTCTCTACTGAACAGGCATAGTAACAATAGTAGGAAAAAACTCACTGCAGTTTCCCAGCATCACTGCAAAATCTAGATTCCTGTTCCTCAGAAGGGACAGAATATATCCCTTCCTTCCTCTTCCTTAGTTTCCCCCATCACTGATTACTTAACAGCTGCAGACTTCACTTGTCCTATTAAAACACCTGTTCTAACAGTCTTTATATTTTACCAAGCTAATCCACTGCACTAAGAAAAACAGGTAGAATACCAAACAACAGGGAAAAATACACATAATTATTAACACAAGGAAAAGTAGCAAACTTAGAGCAGCGTCCAATGGTTAGCAAGGAATGAAGTGGCTTTCAAGGTGCTATGAATATTTGCAATTCATGGTGTTCTCTATGATCACAGGGTATTTAGGTATCTCTGAATTACCAAGAGACAGTGGCTCATGGACTAAGCATGTTTAGCACAACTTGGTGAGCTCATCTCTCTTTCACAGATTCACAGAACAGTTGACCTTGGAAGATACTTCTGGAGGTCACCTTGTCCAAGTCTCCTGCTCAAGCAGTGGTACCTCCAGCCGGATGCCAGGAGCATGTACAGTTGGCTTTTGAGCAGATGCTCAGGTCCTTGCAGACTTATATCCAGCTAGTACAATCACAGACAGTCCTTACATTCTCAGTTCTTCTGTAAATATTGTTATTTACAAATCACAACAAAAAAGCTGTACAACTAAGGACATACAGGTTCTTCTCTAAAGAGTCCCCAGTATTCAGAAATTACAAAACTTAAAGCAACTGCTTGCTGTCTTCGACTTCAGGCAACTGCAAAAGATCCTTCTTTTTGAAT
>VYZS01054720.1:40405-56997 GCA_013400695.1 Neodrepanis coruscans
GGAGCCCCAGAAAGAGACCAGCACTGCTCTGGAGCGTTCTCACCCCAACACAGGCACTGGGAAAGCTTAATTTGTCTGTTTTTTTGCACTTTATTGTCAGTTTTTCAGTGTGTGCAAAATAAACTGTGATATTTGTGTGTTTTCTTTCTTTTGGGGTGTGTCTGTGGCTTCTCTCGGACATCTCTTGTCAAAATCGCTAAATCTGTGGTAAAACCACGACAAATGTACATAAATCTTGACGTGCACCTTAGGCCATAAAATCGCCACCCCACTCCTCAAGCCATTTTGTCTTCCATTTTCTTCTGCCATCCCAACAGACATCTTAGAAGGTTTCCTTATTAAAAGAGTGGTCAAACACTGAAGCAGGTTGCCCAAAGAGACTGTGAAATCTTCAGTCTTGGAGATACTTGGAAAACAGTGGTGAAAGGATCCAATTAAACACATGGAAGTTCCAAGTCAATAATGCTTTTTGGCCAGAGCACAGAATTATATGAGCTCCACAGCTCCCCTGCAAACTAAACTAATGAATATTTTCAGAACTTAACGCCCATCTCCTAAAAAGACTCCCAAGTTTTGCAGTTGGGAAAAAAGCTTATTAATCAGAAGTGAAATTAAACGAAGTAGGTTCAGAAGTCTAAGCAAAAGGAAATCTAGTCAAGTCTCCACTGGGCCGGTCTCTTTCAGCAGCAGGTGAGAATTCTCTTTTTAACTACGGCCTATGACAAGATTACTATGCAACACAAAGAGAAAAGTCCAGCATTATTTTCCCTACTTTCTTAGAAGATCCCACTCACCAACCACTGCCTCTTTCCCTGCATCCTGGCACATTTTATAATTTCAGACAAATGATTTTTTTTCCTCTCTCTAATTGCATTACACTCCCAAAGAATGTACCAACAAATTTTTATTAATAATTCTAGTTCTGAAAACCTAACTGGGTCTTCATTTACTGAAAATCTACCAACTCCTAGAAAACAAGAAAAGTATCTACTAGAAGTTTCTCTAAAAAGTTGATACATTCCACTTTTACTAAAGAGGTGGTCACAGCAAAAAAAAAAAAAAAAGCAAGAAAATTTGAGTATAATTGGCCTAAATACACACAAGATATTGAGGAGTAACAGACTACACTCCTTCAATCCAAGGCAGTATGAACTCCAAAACTCCACATACATCTAGTTGCATGGCTGAGCAAAAGTAATACTGCTTCATAACGTTATTTTATGCAATAAAGAAACACTGCACATTCCACAAGTCATCACGTAAGTCCTGTTTCAATATCCCTGCAGGTGGAAAATGGAAAGCCTGCCGTGGTACCCTAGCCTTGCCAGTCCTACCAGTGATGAGCGCAAGAAGGAAGCTCATCACTGTTAGCACTCCAGATAAAGATTTAAAACATCTCTTACATCAGCAGGGAACAGAAACATGTACTGGTGTACTTCTGCCCCCTCGTGTGGCAAACAAACCAGCCCTGCCAGCAAAGCAATTCCCCACCACAGCAATTCTCCCAAAGGCAGCAATATCTAAAGTCTTCTATCATCTGCTTAGCAGTAGCAGCAAATTTTCCCACTGCGCTTTGTCCATTCTGCTCTAGCTGCACTTAACTGGAAGTTAACTGTGTTGCCAAAATGCCTATGCTCACAATTGTTTTCACGTGGGATCCACTGAACATTCCACAAAGGTAAATTCTGTTACTGACAAAAACTTGACAGCAAATTTGGCAATATATGGATAAGAATCAACTAAGTCTGTAATTTTAAAAAGGCCTTCAGGAGACTCCTCATCTCCCAGGATTTTGTAATGAGATATGGGAAGCACAGTGGAAACTATCTTCAGATGAGAAAGTAATAAAGAAGTCCTAGGAAACTTCAAAAATATTTCAACTGAGTAATCAGCAAAACAATGGCAAATTAAATTCAAAACAGGTGTAAGTCAAGCAAAACAGTTAAAAAGGGAAAATACTGTGCTGTATTTCAGAGATTCTGAATTAGCCAAGAGGATCATGGTATTCACTGACTTCTCTAAAAAGCCATCTGCAGCTCTGTGTGCTGTTGTGTCCCATGATATAAACAGTATGTGAGGTTACCCACGCACATAAAAAACCCTCAAATTGATACTGGTTGCCTGGGGTGGGGCAAGAGCATGAAAAAAAAATTAGTCATTCAATTCAATCCAACAATGAGCAGTTTGGAGACGTATGAAAAGTTACCTACCAAGTAAGGAAAGCTACATAAGTCACAGGAAGTAATTACTTCCTTTCATGGAAAGACAGAGAACTTGACTGGTCTGCAAAGACAAACCTGTCTCTCTGCTGTACAAACCAGTGGAGACTACCTAGTTATCCAAACTACCAAAACTGAAAGAACTTGAAGAAATTTCTTATTTTTAATTCCTATTCCAGAGCAGCCTAAACTGATAGTTTAGAGTTGCTACAATTCCACTACATCCCCCTTCTTCCACCAATCCCACTGCCCCAACACTGCTCTGCCACTTCCCTCCTGCTGGCTTCAGCACTCAGACCTTCATTTGCCATTACAACACCTTGATCCAGAGGGGGAAATACTTCAGGAATAGTAGCTTTCAGCAGACTTCATTGAAAGAAGAGACTAAGCAAGGACAAGAGTAGCAGGGAGAATGATCACTTGGAACCAAGCACAAATTAACTTACACTTCCATGAAACTCCGCTTTTATCTCAGAGGGTAAGATGGCTTATTTGGGAGCAGCAAAACAATTAAATTGTAGCTGAGCCTTCACATCCCAGCCACTGTTACAGATCAGACTACAGACAACTAGAAGATCTGAGGCCATAAAAACGCTTATCAGATTAGTGCGCTTCACTCTGTGTAACCTTTAAAGGTGCTTTTTTTTACCATTTCCTCCTGTTTTTTGGAAGAGAAGGAATGGAATAAGAGGGTTTTCTTTACAATGGGGGATAGGAATGAAGAGAAAGGAGCCAAAATCACATTGCAATTGATTTGTTTTGTGTTTCCCCATGTCTTCTACCAAATCTTTCTGTTTTAAGCTACTCCCTTCCCACTTTTACAATAAAGTCAGGCTTTAACAAAGCTCTAAATATTCCCAAACTAAAAAGGGCCCAAGTCCAGCTGGGAAGCCAGCACTTTAAGAAGAAAAAAAGAGATATAATAAATATGCTTCTGTATTTAAGTAGTATGTAAAGTGAGGCAAAACTCCATTTTGTCCATTTGAATACCCATCAAGTTCCACATTTTTTCTAAAGACTGGTCTATCAAATTGTTTACGATGAAATACATAAGGCGCCTGCTCTGTTCAGGAACTTTTCTGACACTTAATACTACACTCCTGCCTCTATTTATTTGCAAGACGTCCAAAAAGCAGGAAAACACTCCCCATTTCACAAAGGAAAAAAAAAACCCAACATATACTAATTGCTAAGAATTTGATATATGTTTTTAAACAGTTTTAACACTTTTATTCAGTGATTGCACAAACATTCCCAAAAGTCAAACATCTGAAGTTAAGCACCTAATTCACTAACATTTAAAAAAAAATAAAAATCCTTGGTCTTCATTTTAATCTAACACATTACCCAATTTTTTCTCATAAGCAAAGGAGTACTCTACACACAAGAAATTTTAGTACTTACTGTCCAACCTCTGCCCCTCTCTGAAGGACTCTAAAGCAGATGCATAGTTTTTGATATGATATTCACCTAACCTGACACGAATAAAGAAAAACACAAGAAAATGTGAATTACTTTTCAGTCTAAGCCACATGCTATAGATGGCCTTCTCTATTGGTTAAAATGACATGTGAAAGGACTCACATTGCCTAAGAGGTGTGTCTGCAACGGCCACGGCATTTACATAATAACCCTGAACTAAACGGTTTTGTATAACCACCACTTTATTACAGATGGGCTGCAAGCAGCAGGACATTAAATTTACTCATTCACAGTGTTGCAAAAGGCTTGTACAGAACCATAATCCCAACACTAGTACTGACCTTTAGGTTATCACAACATTCACAAAGTACAATAAATTATACATACCCTTTTCTAAGGAGTGCTACAGCATTATTTGGGTTGAGCTGTAAGGACTTCTTTGCATCTGCAACTGCATCTGTTGAAAGTCAGTTTAAAGTTGAGAAACATAATCATGATGTTATAAAAAGCAGCGAATTGTCAGTCTTTAAGAAGTGAAATTTTTTCAGGGTGTACTGTGTCAGCTTTCTTAGCTTGCACACAAATCACAACAACTGAATTAAATCGAGCTACAACTGCTATGGATGAACCTGTCAGGCAGCTGCAGAGTTGCTATGTAAGATGTAGCATGACTTTGATTTACTGAAATCCTCTACTTAGATCCAAAGTGTGAATCTGTTTGGTTGGTTTTTACTGGAAAGAAAAAAATAAACCAAACCTTATTCAGTTTCTGTTTCCCAGGCATTATTCACTTATCACTCTCCTACCATGACAGGATTCAGTCCCTACCAAGAACATAACGATGGAAGATGCTTACAACACAAAGCTTGAAATCTGTCTAAGAAGTCTACTTAAAAAAAGCTGCCAAGATAATACTAGGCTGAAATCAAATAGAAAGCTGGGAGTCTAGACTACCCAATTCATTGAAAGTTTTGCTGAAACAAAGTAATCAAAGAAAACTACAAAATTATGTACTGACTGTAAAAGCAGCATATTAAGTTACAGATAACGCTGTCTCTCACTACTGTATTTGGCTTCAAATTGAAGACATCTTCTGTAAAGATCATACTATAACACACTTGTAAGAGGATTCTTAGTGTTGTCTGAAGATTTTACCAGCGTATTTCTGTAGAAGAATATGAGCATAAGCTCGTTGACAGTAATATTCAGCATTATCTGCATTCTTCTCCAAAGCTGTTGTCAGTTCCTGTAAACACACATGAAAAAAAAACAAAACACATGAAATGGTACCTTGGAAGTCCCCATAAAAACACAATTATGCCAATTATGAGACATTTCAGACAGTAATATCCTAACTGGCATTTATGTTTACCTGCTGCTTAGTTCTCAACCACAAAGCTTAAATATCAGAGCTTGAAGTACAAGGAACCTGCCAGTTATATCAAATTCAAGCAGCCTGTTTCTTACTGAGAAAGAAACAGGGCTTTCAAAGGCTTTAAACATAAAATCTAACACACAGATGACCCTTTGTATTCCAAAGACCTTCCTACAATTCTCAGCATATTTGTACACAGGTCTGCTGGCTTAGGAATTTGGAAGTCAACACATAGTAAGTCAAAACTCATGCTCAAACATGCTCAAACCACTGTAACATGATGAAGTACCACAAGAAGTATTATTGAGCACAAGAGACTGTTTCAATTTAGGCTGAGCATAAAAGCAGAACAAAAAACTCTGGGAGCACAGCATTCAGATATATTGTTGCACAATGGAAACAAGCATAAAGTAGTCCCTTGTTATGGGAAATCACCGGATATATGATCTCAAATAATTACACTTTGTTGTCTATGAGAAAAGTTCACGACTTCTGCACACCCAGTAACATCACAGTGGCAACACACATCTGGGAAAAGCATCTCCAATTCTCTCCCTTTTGGCAAGAGAAGCTCTTCCTCTTTGCTAGATGACAGTAAGTCCTCCAAAGCCACTATAGTACGTTAACTGTGTTTGCTGAGTTGACTTCTACTCAGAGTCCTACTTGGGAACAGCAAGTACGAATGTAGCTAAGCTGAAAGCTTAAAACCTGCATAAATATTCATACAGCACAGCTGCCAAAACTCTGTCCCATCAAGCCAGAGAAAGAAGAAGAGAAGGAGGACTTGCCTCAGTTCTAATTCAACAGAAAAAAGACACTAATCTGAACAGATGTCACATAAACTGTTTATGCCAGCTAGGAGTGAAGTAGCCAGAACAGCTTCTTCTCTAGCCACAGCACGAGTTCTTACCAGTGTAAGATATACAAACCTGTACAGAGGTGCACCACCTAAATCTAAAACCTTGTGGGTCTCTGAAGAAAGTGACATGCAGCAGACAACTCTCACTTGATCTAATTGTACTGATACCCTGCTAAGACTTAAAGCCATTCAAAAGCAGTCTTCATCACAGAAATACTCACTGGGGTCTTTCACATGGGAGGGACAGGAGGCAACTCACATCTAAAACTGGTTCCTAATGATGCTGAGAGGTGAAGTACTTTTGACACTTAACACCAAGCAGTGTCTGACTCTGCCCCTGACAGGCACACTGATGAGCAGCGTCCCCTTCTGTGACTCCCCCTCCAGACACAATGCCCTGTGATTTCTCTAATCAGTGCTTCTGTCACCGTAAGAATAGCTCCTACTGAACTGGCCCACAAAAGCAAAGCAAACCAAAGCCAAGCATTTTCAACACTGTCAAACTCATCTCTTTGTCGGCTTTTTATCAGTAAGTCACCACATCTCATTCAGGTACATGCACAGAACAAGTAACTCCTATAAGCTATTTGAAAAGCCAAATAATACCCGACTAGCACTGGGAACTCCAGATTATGGAAATCAGCAACAAGCTCCGACTTTGTTCTCACACTCAAGTATGAGTTTTCTGCACAGTTTGAATCTAAAGGCCTTTACCATGTGACTGAATTGCAAATCTGTTTATAAATACATTGGGAACGCTGAGGCCCCTCCATGCTAAATGACAAAGAGTTTATATGAATTAAAGATACTTTCTGAATCCACACAGTAATCTACTGTTTCAACTTGAAATGAAAAAAAAAGTCATTGATGAGTTTACAGCTTTATCATTCAGACAGTATTAAAAGACGGACGATGATCCTGCACTTGTATCAGATCCAGGTGCAGAAAGCTAAAGGATGCTCTCCGGGAATTAAAAAAATCAAAAATCCTGGACACAGTGCAGAAATGCCGGGCCACAAGTCTAGCCAGGTATGGAAGCATTACATAGCAGCACTTACGCAGAATCATCCCCCAGATGAGAAATACCAAGGACGTGAATTAAAAGACCTCAACCAAGACCATGCAAGCATGGAACACCATCAGTACACAGATCCAAGCTCCTAAGACAGCAAAATGCTACACTGAACTATGGGACTTACCAGCTCAGAGCACCACCTGCCTACTCAATTCAGGAATTTTTAAAAAAGCCTAACAACTGACAACAGCAGTATTACTGTGTCAGATATTAAATAATACCTACAGAACGTGTTACATAATGTTTTGAAGTTCTGAATGTACAAAGACCTGAAATACAAGCTAGAAAAGCAAAACAATTATGTTAATACAGGAAAAAAATACAAATGCATATTCCCTCAGTATCCTTTAATACTTCCAAAAACCTTTTGTTGTCAGGGGTTTTTGGTTTATCAGTTGGTGCTTTTTTTTCACCATACAATATGAAACTTACTTTTTTCGTTTAGAGCTTTAATTAGTTTTATTATGCCAGATATATTTGGTTATTCCAAACTGGTTTCTAAAAGTCATTTATCTTTTGAAAAACTTTTACAAGTTACAGTGTAAACCCCAAAGAACTGAAAAATTCAGCTTTGCCGTATTTTCTGTGGAAAGACAACTCGGTATCATCTCACAATGCACACCCACTCCATTCAAGTAGAACCATTTACATCCTCTCCCCTCCCAAGCAGTTAAACAGAAATACTCATCCACCCTCCACTTCTGTCTTCCCATTAACCGTCTGTTTTAAGTAAGAATAACCCACACTAAAATAACACAGAACAGGTTAACAGGCAAAACCACACAGCAGGCCAGGTTGGGAGGGGTCTCAAAGGACCATCCCGACTAATCAATCCCCCATGGAAAGGCCCCTGGCAGAGAGTGCCCAGCAACCTGTGCCTGGAAAACCTGCAGCGAGAGGGCCTCTACCACACCCCTGGGGAGGTTGTTCTGCTGGAGTGATCGTTCTCACGGTAAAAAAAAAAAAAACCAACAATTTTTTTATTTCGAGACTAAGTGAAAATCAGTCCCGGTGCCCGCAAAATGTAGGAGGAGTGCAGAACACATCAAGGCAGAATACTACTAAGGCGGAATACATTTCTCCAATAAGCCTGGGGCTTTTTTAGCCACAAATCGCAACTGATGTAGTTACGTGAACTCCCATTTACCTACACGGAAGAGAAAGTTGGTTTGTTTGGTTTTTTTATTCCCCCCCTCCCCCTTTCTGTGCCGCGCAGGACNAGCACCGCCCCCCGCCCACAGCCCCACCGCCCCTTCCTGCCCTGGCGGCGCCGGGCACTGCCTTTGCGTCCGCCGCGTTCGCGTTCTGTGTCACAGGATGTGCTGAGCTGGAAGGGATTCACAAGGATCATGGAGTCCAGCCCTTAGCCCTGCACAGGACCGTCACCAAGAATCCCACTGTGTGCCTGAGAGCATTGTCCAAACGCTTCTTGAACTCTGTCAGGCTTGGTGCTGTGACCAATTCCCTGGGGAGCCTGTTACAGTGCCCAACCATCCTCTGGCGGAAGAATCTTTTTCTAGTGTCCGACCTAAACCTCCCCTGACTCAGCTTCAGGCCATTCCTTCGGGTGCTGTCACTGGACACAACAGAGAAGAGATCACTCTCTGCTCCTCTTCATCCTGAAACCGTCAAGATTTGAATCAAACTTAGCAACTTTTTTTTTTCCTGTTGTTAATTGGTAGCTGTAGCCGGACCACTTATGAATAAGCAGTTGCATTGTGAGCATCATATGCTTGGCTAATCTTTACTTTTAAAGGAAAAGGGAAACAATCCCAAGAGGAATGGGCTGTCTGGACAAGAGCCACCAGCAGTGAAGTCAGCAGGGCTGGGCAGTAACTGAAGGAAACGTCATTCTGGCAGTAGGAGATTGTGACCACTGACCTAATGACCACCTACTTGAAACAGACCCCAGATTCAAGTAGAGGGAAGAACTGCACCTGTGGACTGATTAGCAGGAGGAGTGAGAGATCACAGAATCAATTATGTTGGAAAAGACCTCTGAGATCAAATCTGCCCTATGACTGAACACCAAGTTTTGATAAGCAGAGAGCCAGTCTCTTGTATGTTACCACCTCTACCTCCCTTCTTGAACAAACCAGAAACACCTTGNCCTCACCTGCGCCGCCGCCCCCGGGTCCCGGTCGACGTCGCGGTCCGAGAACCTGCCGAGGAAACACAACGCCGTGAGCGGGCGCGGCGGAACCGCGGGGGGAGCCCGGGGCGGGGTGGGCGCTCACCGCGGAGAGGCCGCTCCTGCCCTCGCTCCCGCCTCCGCCATTCCGCCCCCGCCGCCCCGGGAAACTCCTGGAGCCGCCCCGGGCACACGGAACCCCCAAGGCCGCAGCCGCGCGAGGGCTGCCGGGACGCGGGGAGGGAGGGCGNAAGAGATCACTCTCTGCTCCTCTTCATCCTGAAACCGTCAAGATTTGAATCAAACTTAGCAACTTTTTTTTTTTGTGTTGTTAATTGGTAGCTGTAGCCGGACCACTTATGAATAAGCAGTTGCATTGTGAGCATCATATGCTTGGCTAATCTTTACTTTTAAAGGAAAAGGGAAACAATCCCAAGAGGAATGGGCTGTCTGGACAAGAGCCACCAGGAGTGAAGTCAGCAGGGCTGGGCAGTAACTGAAGGAAACGTCATTCTGGCAGTAGGAGATTGTGACCACTGACCTAATGACCACCTACTTGAAACAGACCCCAGATTCAAGTAGAGGGAAGAACTGCACCTGTGGACTGATTAGCAGGAGGAGTGAGAGATCACAGAATCAATTATGTTGGAAAAGACCTCTGAGATCAAATCTGCCCTATGACTGAACACCAAGTTTTGATAAGCAGAGAGCCAGTCTCTTGTATGTTACCACCTCTACCTCCCTTCTTGAACAAACCAGAAACACCTTGCCTTGATGTGTGAGCTGGTGCTGCACACCAGTTTCCCAGCCCGTGCTCAGGACAACAGGAGCGAGCCTGAATGGTGGAAAGGGCTTCCCAAAGGCAGCCTGAGGCCTCCATCCTCCTCCTCCCCTGGCTCCGTCCCATGAAATGCTTGAGAAATAAAAAAGTCCCTTTTTTTCCCTCCGTAGCCTCACATATGTGCAGAAAAGAACTGTGTCCTCCATTTTTATTAATTTCTGACTCAGAATCAGCTGGGGTTTCAGCTGGCTTGTTTTGTTTGGCTGCTGCCACAAAGGCAGCTGTGACCGGGGAGGGGTTGCTCTAACTGCAAATGTAGGTCCTCATTTTATGTGTTACTCCATCTTCTCCCTTCCTTTCCATACCAAAGAGAGTTCGATGTACAGATCCACCCAGCTGGTACATCAGACCCTAAGGGATATGGGGAGGGAGTGATTTCCATTTACTGTTTATTATACAACAGACTCTGCTGCTGGAGAAGTATCTGATGCTGGAGATTTTCTCCACTTCTCCAACAGGCATAATCTAAGCTGACAAATAATTTTCCCTATGCAATAGCTGCACCTAGGGCAAGAAGTTTTGTTGGTGAAGCTGTAACCTTATGATGTGATTTGGGGTTTTTCCCCACATTTCTAGTAAATCATCAAAACAACTTTGCCACATCTAAACCCACTAATGTCAGTCACATGTTATCACTTCAAGTTTCCCAGAATTATGAAACACTTGTAATATAGGAAATACTCCCTATTTTATACTTTTATTAAAAAAACTTGCCTCCCTCTCCCCTATGCTTTTGTCAATCTCACATAGTCCTCAGGATGAGAACTGTTATCAGATATGCTTCTACATATCCCAAGCAATCTTGCCAGCACTCCCCAGCTGCAGGCATTACTGCCACATTAACAATCAGTTTTGGGTATGGCCAACCTTCCTGGAAATGGGGTGAGGGACACTGGGTTTGCAGGCGGAAGCCTGATTGCATGGGAAGAAACATTAAATTAACAGGGCAGCTCTGGCAGAGAACTGCTTGTTCGATAGTTTGTAGAGCTATTTCTGTGCAATTAGACCAAACTACCTCTGCCACAGTTCTTCTCCTCTTAGTTTTTCTAGTATTCATATGCTTGAAGTTATATTTAACCTTATCAACCAATCAATAAAACTCCCACATGAATTCAATCATAGAAAACCATATTTCTTTAATTTTATGCTGATAGAATCATACCAGGCATGTTTATTTTTAATCCACCTTCTGCTGAAACACTGCAATATGCAAGGTTTTGAAACCTTGTAGTTTGAGCTATCAGGTGTGCTATACAAGCTACAAAGACCTTTGCAATGAATGGCACCCTAGAATTACATTCTAAATTTTGGGTTGTTTGTCACATACTGAGAATTGATGGTAAAGGACAAGTTTAAGTCTAGTTCTTGGATTCAGCTCAGCCTTCGGTTGAGTTGGTTATTTATGATGATTGTCAAAATATTATAATAATATAAAAGCATTTCAGATTAAATCAGAAAAATGTTTTCCCATTTGATTTATTTTCATAATAAACCAATTAAAAATACAAAAGACAAGGACCCAAGGTTCTGTGGGCTCCATCATTTAAAAATTTGTCTTTAAATACAAATTCACTCTGTAATATGAATACATATAACATTAGACCTCTAAACATAATGATCTTATTTGCATCTATCAAAAATTTGTATGGAAACAAATTAGCTGAAAAAACTTCCCTGCGACATTGAATGTACAGTATTTACAATCAAAAAACTCTTAGCAGTATTAATCTCCAAAAACCTGCATAAATTGTATATATTCCATTTCCCTCCCCCCTTACAAAATAATCTGAAGTAGAAAGCAAGATTGTTAAGCTTCATAATGAAATATTTGCACCTGTAGTGATGCCGTTAACTTCTGTAATTAAATACATCCAATGTTTTCATATAAAATATAGACATGGCATTGTCCCTTACTGGAATATATATTTTGTGTACTCTCAATAGGAGTGTATATTCAATTTTGCACACACAAGAGCCTGTGCTGCAAAAATGCAAGAGGATACCTGGTTATCAAAGTCTAAAACTGATATCATTCACTGGTATGAAACAGATACTCACTCGATCATAAAAATTCAAACACATGGAATGAAACTGTCTCACTAAAAGTAAGTGCTGCTTCAAAAGTTAAGTGATACATGTACAGATTAAACAGAAAAGGTTACAATAACAATGTAAATCAGCAACAGACTGAAAACGTAAAATAAGAAAGAAGTTTGAAACTTTGGCCAACAACCTCAGGAGAAAGTCTTCATAGCATAAAAAGCATGTTCCTTCATGCCTGTATTTTGAAAAACGAGTAATATATAATTTTATTTATATGATAACACTTAGCAATTAACAGAAAATCAATATCCATCCTAAAGCATGAATTCTAACAATTAACTGCAGAAATTAAGTAGCTTTGCAACATCTTGCTTCAGAATCAAATCATATATACATAACTGAAAAGGTCCCATCACATTTATGAAAATAATCATCCACAGGGTCTTTTTTTAAATTATTTAATTACTAATACAAATTGGGTTCCAATGGCTCATTTTCTTGCTTCACTTGCATGTTAGATGGGAAACCATTTGGACTGGACACTACCATCACAAATGGTTGCTGTTGGAATTTCTGTTCCGACTGCTCAGTATCGTCTAATTTGTCACCCTCTTCCTTGGCTGCTTCTTGAATGCCAGCCTGTTTCGTTTCTGGTGCTTTAATAACAGAAGTGATCACTGTGCCTGAGGGATGAGATACCACCTGCGAGCTGCTGGGCGAAAATGTCACCACGGGGGTAGTGGCACTGAAGGATGGAGACGAAGCCATGTTGACTGTTCCGTTGCAAATTGTCTGCACGCTGCTGGTGAGCACCTGCTGAACTTGTGCTGGGCTCAGCACAATCGAGGAAGGAGGTGAGACTGGCTTCTGAGACTGTACCATGACATTTTCTTTAAGAACTGTCATGGGTTGTGAAGTAGGAATGGCTTGTAAAATGAATTTTTGGGCTGCTGTTACTGAGGCTGGATCTGTGCTGGCTATCACTGTAGTAAGAGGCACTGTCTGGAGTGTTACAGTATGCAGCTGCTGGTTTCCAGGAGAAACAACCACTGGAACCTGGGTTGGAGTCTGTAAAGTCCTGTTAAGATTAGAAAAGATTATAGGGTCAGAACACTTCCACGCTGAATTTTGAAAAAGTAATTACAGATTTACTACAGAATGATCACTTGGTATCATAAACATTAAATTTACCCAACACTTCCAAAAGAGGTAGCAGTATCTCTCCTAATAAAACAATAGACCTGACTCCTGAATTCAGCAAGGCATTCCCAAAGTAAAGGCACCCCACAGGAACAATACTACCATCACCAAACTCAACTTGCCTCGGTCATTCAGTAGTTCATCAGAAAACCTGAGAATCACATATAAGACCTCCAACTCAAGCATCAGCCAACATCACAAGCATGACTCTCTACATATCTGCCATCAGTTTCACAAGTTACCATAAATAATTCACAAATCATGATCCTAAATCATTCATAAGCCAGGCCTTCATTCCCCTTATATTTGTATATACATTTAACTATATGCAAAAGTATCCACCTTTCACCAGAGTAAGCTTGGTCAAGGCCTCTTCAGACTTCCAGGACACACAATTCCTCTGTCTGCAAGGCTCATATGTGACTTCTGGTAAAATAACTGAACAAAACCTACTCCCAAAACATCAGTTTAAATTAAGAGCCATCAGTTGCAGGCTCACAGATTCTGGTACCACATTACTTTCAACATATGTACAGCTGCGAAGGCAACATCTGAGATTAACAGCAGTACTACTGGAGTACGCAGCTACTACAGTGGACAATGGTGACTTAAATGTTGAAACACATTCCAGTCACGCAGAAAAACACACACACACCCCACACACCCCCCCCACCCCGGAAAATCCAAACCACAATATAAGTAGTTATCCCTGGAGGGAAAGGTAACTGCTTTGACACCCTGCCACAGCTTGCTCCAGCACACCGTGCCACACTGTATCTGACAATCTTTCTTTCCTTTTGTTAGTCATGCAAAGTTCTCTCCAACCTTCCTGCTCCTCTTCAGTGTTTTCTCCTGCCTGCCCTCCTCCCCTTTTTTAGTAAGCTCTCTCTTGTGTAAACAAAAATATCTCTCTCCCCCTCTTAGCTTATTTCTACCCCTGCTGAAATCACTTTAGATGGAAAGGAATTTACTGTCAACATTTGTACTTTCAAGTCCACACACAGTTCTGCCTGCTCTTCCTCCCGAAGACTGGACCTCAGATATGCTGTAAGGGTTGCCTACTATACATGTACCATGGAACATGCTCATTTCTGCAGTCCTTCTACCCATGTAGTATCTGTTTTTCACAGCTTTGTGAAATCCTACTTGCAAGCATTTAGCCATTGACTAGTCAGCTCTGACTCAGCATTTTTAAAACTTCAAATTGAAACCACACTCTGGCTATCACAGTTGCAACAAAAAGCTCACCAAAGCAGGACTTACATGCTGCTGAAGCTACAGAGCAATGTGGATGCAGATGCTAATGCTGGCCATAGTGCAACTGCATAGGAAATTGTATTCCCCCCTCCTTAGTGCAGGAGCAGAGACAAGTGAAGGAATATATGTAGATGACTTCCCAGCTCCCGCTCAGCTCAGTTCTCTGGGAAAGGCCTCTAGCTAAATTCCAAAGATTGCTCTAGCAAGACCAGCCCCAGTAACCCTGCTGCTATCAGCCTCAGAGCACATGTGTACTCCCTGAGCAGCCTCCAGCTGCCAGTCCCTGCTGCAGGTCATCTTTTCCCCAGCTCTCACATGGCTTGGTAATACAAGGAACAAAATTTCTATCTGTAGCTTTCTCTTCCTCCCAGCAATACTGCAATAGCAAAACAAACCCAAATCCTTGCCAACAAGGCTCACATGCAGGTCTCATCACAGAGGCCATCATAACCAGGACACAAAATTTGATGTGACTGACACCTGACTCAATCTTGAGCTCCTTTTTCATACAAGAGACACAGCACGAGGAAGATATTCATGGAAATGGGGCTGGCTGGAGGTGAAGCACTAACTAGAGAGTGACTGTTTCTTTCAAATTTCTGGAGAACTTGCTGCTGCACAGCAAATACCAACAAGCAAGCTTAAAATGCAAGGCTCAGAATGACAGTATCAAGGCTCACACCAAGCCTGCTGAAGGTTATCAGTGCTGTATTTCCTCCCCACCCCCCAAAAAATAAAAGTTCCCCGGGACTTTCATAGAAAAGTCACAAATGTCTGTGTTAGAAGTAGTTACAGAAGAGGGCATCCACTAGTTTCTTTAAAAAATATAAAAGTAAACTACCTGCAGTAAACGTACTTGCAGTAAAATCAAAATGTCACAGAGATACAGCACAATCCAGGAAAGTCTACAGAGAGCAGCAATGTCAGTGGAACAGCTATGAAGGAAGGACAACTGACATTTGCCATCAGAAAAGCTTTAGAAGTATCAGAGTAGATACCAAACCAGCTCTTTAATCTGTGAAGAAACTTACCTGAGCTGGAAGGATTAAGATCACTTCAATAGCTGCAGTTCTGAAAGCAGCAGCTGAAGCTGGTAGCCTGTGCTGGTATGACATTCAGGTATTACTTTGAAGCTACTTTCTTGTTCTCAGGTTGTTTTGTAAAAAAATAAAAACTTCTAACTGCTAAATGGCTGCAAAAGACAATCTCAAAAAGTGTAAACTGGATCTAATCCATGCAGAAAGTATCTGCAAAGCAACTGAAGCAACAGCTCTGAGAGATGAAATTAGATCATTTATCTCAGCATACTGTATATAGATGTTAAGCCATTTTATTTCTCTCGAAAGCCGGTCCAAACCTCTACATCATACTATGACTAGTAGTTTACTCCAGATGCTTTGTCTTCTCCATCAATCGAGATACAGATATATTACATACACACATAAACCTGTACATACACATACAGGTATATACACAGTGTGAACCTGTAGCTAGGTGGTGAAGCAAGAAGGTTGCCTTAATTATTAAGACTACAGACAGCTATGTTTGTTTACTAACTGAAAATCTATCTGCTCGAACTGTTTGCCTTGAATATCACTGAAAAAATATAGCTTGGTTAATTGTTTTGGCTGTTTTACAAAAAAAAAAAGTACACACTAATGACAGTGATTTGTTAACACAGAGCTACATTATTTTAGGTTATTTGAACTGTGTATTTTGCTATACTTCAGAATTTCACTGTCATTTTGCTAACACCATTTCTAGTCTAAGGTACAAATCTTTGGTTGATTATTTCAAAAGTTCCTGCTGAGGTTTCAAAAAGAACAAGTACGTTGGGCAACAGTGATGAAAAGGAAATGTTGCCATAAAACAATCTGATTACAACTGAGGAAAGAATGACAAAAATTCTGAAGTCATTTTCTTCACTTGCCAGAAAATGATCGTCTATTTCTTGGTCCATTTGTTACTGTTAATTGCCTAGAATTGTGCAATATCTTATTAGCTCATCAAGAGGTAACTAGAGATAAAGTGAACAATAAGGGACAGGCAAGAAAAACAAGTTTATTCATGGTAATTTATGTGAAATTTATGAAATGGAGAAGATACCAATAAATACTGAAAGCTGCAAGCCAAGAAAGATACCAAAAAATATTGAAGCTACAAGCTAAAG
>VYZS01054721.1:0-14281 GCA_013400695.1 Neodrepanis coruscans
AAGAACACTTTTAATTTTTAGAATTGTCAAAGATGAGGGTAATCTTGCCACACTTTACAGAGTGTGACACAAAAACAGAGAGGAAAATGACTTGCTCATTGTGAGGCAGCAACTGCAGAGAAGTTGAAAAGCAAAATTTTGTCCAGAGTCCTTTGGACAAAATTCACTATTTTCTCATCATCAGGCAATAATATTTCTGAAAAGAGATAAAAATTAATATTTAACATAAAATAAGTCAGTATTACAGAGGTCTAGCCAATAACCAGCATGGATTTCAAGTATCCAGAATCTGAGTAAAAAAGCTTGAGGATAGTTGTAACAAAAAGGTAAAGAAGCATCCCATAGAGCAAATGATATACTGGTGTAATGTGCTAAGATAATGAAAGATTTCACTGGAACAGGAAAAATGGAGGATGAAAAAAACTTAAGCAGACATACAGTTACCACTCAAAATAGAAAGATCCATATACATTGTGTGAACTCTGACAACAGAAGGGGGATTTACAAAATAATGAAACAATGAACTCAGTGCATTGCATTCAGTGAACTACATGATACAAAATGTGTATGTCTAGAACTCGTCTAAGAAGCAGAACAGACAATTCGTGTAAATGATACTGTGTTAGGAAATAACATACATATGCATACATGGAATTTTGTCCAAAAATGCTACTGAGAAGCTGTTGTGTTTTTATGTAAAAATATAGATCCAAATATAATACAGAGAGCTGAAAGAGTCCTTAAGAGTTAGCTAATTCATCCCTCACTTTGAGGCAAGAGGAACTGTAACTTAATTTTTATGGCAGACACTTACTTCAAGTATACTTACGTATTCAGAGGTCGAAATGTCACCAGTGATAGAACATTAGGAGTTCAGGGTGGTATCAGCAGACCAAACAATCACCTCTCATTTTAGGAGAAATTGATGGTGTATTTAAGTATCTACTGTGTAGCCATATACAGAATCACAGAATGAACTAGATTGGAAAAGACTTGTGAGATCATCAAGTCCAACCTTTGACCTAACACCACCTTGTATACCACCTACTCAGAAGTCACATGCTCAGTCCACTGGGCTGGAAGGTAAGGCTTACCTCGGTATATCTGGGGACTAGTTCAAGGTACAAGGTATATAACTGATGCACTACAGCTTTGGGTTTAACGAACGTATATGGCCATGAAGATTTCAAAGAAGTGTGGCTCATATTCTTATTAATAACATAGCCATACTGAGTCAGACTAAAGTCCATTTACTCAATATACTATTGCTGTCAGACAGACAGTGACTTTTAAAACACTACAAAAACTAGACTCAGTATGGTTTTAATGATTTTCTAAAAATGATTTGATCTAAAAATGATTTTCTAAAATGCTACTTTTTATAGACTGGTGGTTTTTAAAATATTTTTCTTTTAAGAAAATATATCAAAGATTGATCTTTCACACAGGCTTTCTGACAGGCTAGCTTCAGCAGGAGTGTTCACCAGGAAGGGAAAAGGAATGTAATCCTTGCTTATCTGCCTTTTGTGACAAGGCAAACATAGATTGCAATAGTGAAATCATTGTTTCCTGGTCTTCCTTATTGCTTACTGGGCCAAATTTACTTCTGATTCTGGAGTAAGTGGAAAAAACTAAGTAGCTATAAGATCAGCAGTTACAGATAGGATGTCTTCTTGAAGGATTCAAACACCATGAGGAAGGGTATACACTGTAGCTAATAACACTAAACAGTGCTTGGCATGGGAGACAGTAAAAGAATAATTATCAGCAAGGGCTGAGAAAGCCTGCAAGGAAAACAAAACTTAGCTGTAAAACAAAAAAACCCAAGAAAACACGGACAAAATTTTCCAAGAGAAGCTGTGAGATGTTATTGCAAAACAAACGCTGGCTTGAGCCTTTTTTGTTCTATATCTCCATAAACCTTTATTATTGCAGATATTACAATCTGTTCTCCTCAACTACATGCATGGAACCATCCTTATGGAAACACTGGGGTACAACATCACTTTAGTTAGTATGAGGAAAGTTCAGGGAACAAGCCTGAAAGAACTTCATGCTTTTTAATGATTTTCATACAATAACCTACAGACAAGATACTGAATCCTTGGAAGCAAGAACATTTTCAATGCAAGTGGAAATGCCTTGGCAGAACACCAGTTATTTCCAGATATTGATCACAAGTATTATTATTGATATTTTCAGGCCTTTTCTGTTGATCTTATGGAGGATACTTTACATCTCTTATGGCTATAGCAACAAGACCTTGCACTCACTTCTCCCTCTTTACCTGGTGCTAAAACTAAGATATCCAGTTTATAATTTATCAAGTATTTAACTCCTCTTACTGTGCATTAGATGGAAACATATACCCCTGAGTATTAAAAAGCAAAATCTTCAAATGTGCATTTTTTCCCATTGAGCTATTATTATCACTTCCATGAAACCCTACAGAAGAGTTTAAAAGACAAAATAAGAAGATTAATTGGTAAACTAGAGTTACCAGCTCGAGCTCATTATTCTATATGCTCCAACTCTGAATGGCCTCTAAAAGACAAATTTCTACTCTGCTGTGTGGTTTCTGCACCATGGCCCCAGGATTAATTACAAGATGCCACACGCAAAATCCACTATGATAGATCATCTGCCCACATCAGCATAATTACTAACCACAGTCATTGACAGTCCTTGTTACTGGAGCAACCAACCAGTAGGATTGAGAGGTAAAAGAAAATACTTTGTAAGAAAGTGCAAAGAAATACAATTAGAAAAAGGAAGACATACCAAAGCAGTTAGCATAAGCCCTGAGCTTTAGGGAACAATAGACAGCTGACAGCAGAGTGTATAATTCACAACAAACCATTTAAGAAATGCAGTGTCTTTAGATGCCGAGTCTATAGATTATATACTATAAAAATTTAGAATTTGAGTATTGGTTAATCATTTCTAAAAATCAAGTCTTGTTTTACAATCCTTGAGGGAATGAACCATGGTTATAATCATAAAAACACTAAAACTTTGAAACTTTTACAGTGACAGTGGCTTTCTTTTTAAGATGACAAAATAAAACTGGATTCTGAACTCTGATATATTTTAAAACTTCTGATCATTATTTAGGATGAAGCTTTATTCCAGAATTTAAAACTGAAGTCAGCAGGTGAACAATAGGACATCTATTGATGTCCTAGACACTACTATTTTACCCTTCAGTATGCTACAGCAAATTCAGTCACACCAAGTATGAGTCTCATAAATCTGACATCTTAAGCCTGCTTTCAGGCTTGTGCTTGCACTCTTGACTTATATTTAGTGGCCCCCAATAATTTGAGGAGACTGTTGCCTTCTGAGCCTACCTTTTTCTATTGCATTACTTCAAAGAAAATCAGGTAGAGGCAACAGGCATCTCATGAAGTAAAAAATTTAGTTGTTCAAAAAATACTACTCCTGCTCATGTCTTCTGTGGATTCAGTTCTGTTAAAAACAGATTGCACATGAGAAGAGAGAGCCAGGGGTATTCAGCTTTATTGGTCAGTTATAACCAGGAAACATAGGTACATATATTTATTGTAATCTAATGAATTGGCCCTTCAAAGCATGACCTTTTATTCTCCTGGTCTCCTAGAGTGAATTTTAGTTTTTAATGGAAATATAAATGCTTAAGGGCAAATGAAAATGGTGGAGTCCTGGAAGAAAAATTCTGCTGGAGGGAAAGCTGTGGTATGGCTGTTCTTTTGTGATATATAATGACAGACTTAGTCAGTGGCTGTATGCTGCCGAGTCATAAATTGAAACTTAATCACATGAGAGTGGCAGGCTAAAATGAGATAGATTTTAAAGGGAAAAAAAAAACCAAAACAAAAGGATGCCCTCAGGTGGTTTTCTTGTAGCATTAAGTTGAACGTGCAGTTGGTTACAAAGTGGACTTGCCACTCAACAACCCAACTGTTCTCAACTGGGTCAATCATGAATAACAACTCTAAGTGCTCCCTACTTAGATAACTAACTGTTCCCTACATCATAAGCAACACCTTTAGTAGCTAAAATATATTCTCGTCCTTTTTTACTAGTAACTGCAGATATAAAATTACAAAATGAGATTATATATACAGAAATTCATGGTATCTCCTCTAAGGAATTTAGTTGCAGTCTAATTAACTCAGAAAAAATAAACAAAAAAGGAAAATTTTATTGCTGTTTCTATTTTTAAAACTAAGGATGCTTTGTTAAAAGCTTTTCCATTTTTATAAAATAAATGCCAGCACCGAGTGGTGAATCAGCATGAAGACAAGCATGCCAGCTTGCAACTGCTCAGAATTGCTCTGAATACTGCATTGCAAAAAGCACACAACTCATTTATTCTTAATAAAATTATACTGAGAAACTTTGAAACCCCATCATTTATCAATATCTACTCAATAGGCATATCCTCAGACCAGGAAAAAGGTCTGTAATTACTGTACCTTTAGTAAAGATGATGATATTAAATTGAAGAGCTCATTATTAGGGACAAACAACCAAGTATAATGACCTGTAAAAACACTTTAATATGACAAGACAATAACCAGCCCATAGAAAACGTTCCAAATTGTAGGCAAAGTTATTGCATGAAAGATTAGCCTATATATGAAAATGACAAATTTATCAAATCTCACAAGTTTATTAAATAGTAGACAGGATAAGGCCATAGGTATTCCATCAGTAGAGACTATATTCCCTAGTAATATAGCTTAGTAATACATATTTTACTAGATTAGGAAATATTTTCTGATTCCACTACACTGTTTCTATAAAACTTCTTTCTGACAGAAAGCTTTGTGCCTTTCACACATGTCAGCAAAGTGTATTTTAGAATAGTAACAGGTTGTGCAAGTTTTAAACCAGATGGCTACACTAAGACAGAAACACACCAGTCTTTCTGTGAAATAGGAAACCTGTGGAATGAGGTCTCTAAATACCAGTTGTGGCTCACCTCAGAGGAAATGGTAAACCACAGTAATTAAAAAAGCTTCTCTTTTAATGACTGAATTTTCTCTTTTATTAATACATCCTTAACTAAAATTTCTCTTGTGTGAGTAATTTGCATGTTTTACCATGAACCTTTTTTGACTTTTAGAGGAGGAGTGAATCATGTGTACTTTTAATATTCCAAGACTAAATGTGAAGTTCAGTTTCACTGCCATGAGGCACTGGAGGACAAATTCTAGAGAAATATGAAAGCATCTTAAAGAACAGAGTGGGCTGCATCTATGTTTTAACACAAATTCAATCAGTCCACAAACCTACTGATTGAGATCCTATAAGCATATTTCAAAAAGATATGCTGTCCATAGTCTTAATTCCTATTGTAAAAATCCTTCATAAATGTGCAAAAATGAAACAATGAAACATTTAACAAACGAACACTGTTTGTCACTGATAAAATTCTGCAGAATGGTACATGGCTTCCAAAATTTATGAAACAGATTTGCATGTCAACTGTAAGAAATGGGTAATATAGGGTAATATATTGTATTCTGTTGTTAAACTCAATATATTCCAAAGTGATATCATCATGGCCAAAACTAATTCTTCTATACATGTCATGTTAATTTATAAGTAATTTATCTTAAAAAATTCCTAGCTATAGGCTGTGGATAAAATCCTGCACTGTATAGTTTCAGCAGTTTGGCATGCCATAAGAATGTATGGTTGAAGATGTAACAGTATGAGAAACATGACAGACTTTCTTATATATTATTGCTAATATATTTCCTACTATTCTGGTCTATTCTGGATAGGAAGAAATTTAGGTTTTTAAAAAAATATGGACTCAACATTCTTTTCTTTATAAGCTGTCCCAGGTTTAGGACAAAATGTAATTAAAAAAAATAGATACAGGATGTATAAAGAAATAAGAATTGTATTACAAAAATATGATGTGCATATATATATGAGGTAGAGAAGACAAAAAAATTAAATTAAAAATAAAATACCAGAAGAAAACCACAAAAAACCAAAACAATCACCCTCCAACCAAGAAAAGAAAACAAACCAACCACCCACACCAAAACCAAGCAAAAACCAAACAAAAGAAGCCCGTCCTTTTCTTTGTTCAAGTGTCCTGGAGTGCAATGATGTTGGTGGAAACAGCAGGGGGCACCGGCGGCTCTGGGGAGATGGTGAAAAACTGCAGCCATTCTGTTCTGGTAGCTGGGGAGCGCTGTGGGGAATGCGGCTCCCGTGGGAAGAGAAGGGGGATTTCCAGTTATACCAGAGAAGCAATCTGGGCGGGCGAGAGGACGGCAGGCTGGGGCACCAGCGGCAGCAGAAGCTGAAGGAGCTGGTGACCACGTTGTTGAAAACAAACTGATGGACGCGGCAATCTGAGTGGTGAGTGGTGTTGTTCTCCCATCAGCTGACCACCAAACAGGAATCTGTGCACTGTGGCAGTCATTTATATGGGGAGCTGTAGGCTTCCCACAATCCCTCTGCCTTTTGCACCTGTGCACTGCCACTCAAAACGCACCAGAGGTGTGGTGTTGTGTTGTTTCATCCTGCCATTGGCTATCAACCAAGCTGCCCTGCCCCGGCTCCATCCTGGTTCCGCCTCACTCCTGCCCATGAGAAATCTCCTGTGTCAGCAACATGGAGTGGGGAGAGGGTTTGCCCCCCTGCTGTGCCGCTGCCCAGCTCCACACCATCAGCACTCCTGGGAAGCGCAGCACCGCCACTGTGGGGCTGGACCCCCTCCATGCAGCCATCTGGTTCCCCGGTGTGGGGAGGGGAGACTGGGGGGAGGGCTGCATTGCCCAGGTCCGCGCACCACCTCCAGGACTCAGACCAGCCCTGCTGCCCCACATTGCCCAGAGTCCACCCCTGCAGGCCCGTGCTGGATGCTCATGGCCGCTGCCACAGGCCAGGTGGAGGAGGGGAGCCATGCAGTGGTCCAGGGCGATGGGCACCAGCACGTGGCGCTGCCAGGCTGCAGCATCCCCACGTCGATCCTGCCACCAATCACATCCATTGGTGACCAGCCCAGTCCAGCAACAGGGTTGCAGGCCTGCAGCCCCTGGGGGGACCAGCTGCCTGGCCCTGGTACCAGCGCTGCCAGCCCGGAGCCCAACCCAAGCCCGCACCTGAGCTTGCAGGGTGTGTGGGGGAGAATCCCCTCTCCCCCCTCTCCGCTGGGAAGGAAGAAGGGAAAAAATACCCTTTATTTAATCGAATTTGACAAGAAGAAAAGTTTTAAAAACATATGCTAAACCATCACATAAGCTTAGACATATCAGAGCAAGAATTTCAATAGAACTTATCAAATTAAAAAGATTACAATTATAATTTTAATTCCTACATTTAACAATGGTATATAGAGTAAGACTATATATTTATGCTGATCACCTTTCTCTCTCCATTTTTCCATCTGTCCTATTTCTTCTAACAAATGGATAAAAATATGTCTCCTTTCTGTAAGATTTTCTAAAACACTTAAAAAACGTTTCATATAACATATAAATTAAAGAACTTTACATATATGATTTCCCATTAATGCTGCACACTAGCAGAGGGGAAACTCCTCATGACATTTCTAGGAAAAGTGTAAAGGCTAGAAACAGCATTCATTTTTTGCAGACTGCACTACCTTTCCTTAAAAACTCCTAAAGACTAGAACAAAGTCAATAAATACTTCTTTAAGCACAAGTCTCTCACAATATCCTTTTGGACAAACTGTTCAGCACACAGCTGGATAAACACATTATGCACCTGGTGAGCAACTGGGACATGGGTCAAGCACAGAGGGTAATAGTGAATGGGGTAACATCAAACTGGGGACCTGTCACTAGTGGGGTTCCACAGGGCTCCACCTTGGGCCCTGTGCTCTTCAACAACTTCACAAATGATTCGCATGCAGGACTGGAAGGGATACTAAGCAAGCTTACAGATCACACAAAACTGGGGCAGGGAGGCCCTGCAGAGGGATCTCGACAAAGTAGAGGACTGGGCAATCATATGAAGTTCTTGGTCAATGGCAAGTTGAATGTGAGTCAGCAGTGCCCTGGCAGTCAGGAGGACCAACTGTGTCCTGGGGGACATCAGGCAAAGCATCGCCAGCTGGTCAAGGGAAACGACCGTCCTGCTCTGCTCTGGAGTGGTGTGGCCTCACATGGAATATTTGGTGAAGTTTTGGGCACCACAATATAAGACAGATATTAAGCTACTGAAGAGTGTCCAAAGGTGGGCAACGAAGATGGTGAAGGGCCTTGAGGGGAAGCCGTATGAGGAGCAGCTGGGGGCACTTGGTCTGTTCGGCCTGGAGAAGAGGAGACTGAGGGGAGACCTCATTGCAGTCTACAACTCCCTTGTGAGGGGAAGAGGCGGGGTAGACATTGATCTCCTCTGTGGTGATCAGTGACAGGACTCAAGGGAATGGCCGAAGTTGTGTCAGGGGAGGTTTAGGTTGGATATTAGAAAAAGGTTACTAACCCAGAAGGTGGTTGGGTGCAGTAACAGGCTCCCTTGGGAAGTGGTCACAGGCACCAAGCCCGCCAAAGTTCAAAAACCATTTGTGTGATACTCTCAGGCACGTGGTGTGCCTCTTGAGGATGGTTCTGTGCAGGCCTAAGGGTTGGACTGCATGATCCTTGTGGGTCCCTTTAAACAAATCATATTCTGTGATTCTGTGAAGTGCCAAGTTAGATTTTTTTACCAATATATGATCACATCACCTTATACAGCAGAATTGTAACATAATTTTATCTTAAACTATATTCTTACTAACATTGATCTTTAATCCACTTGAAGTGTAATATTTAAGATTTGTATTCTAAATTATAGCACCTTAATTATCAGGTTTAGGTTGCAAGTTGAATGGCTATAATGCTCCACAGGCTTTACCTGAGGTAAAATGACTTCCTACATAAAAAATGTACCTATATCCAGGTAGAGGCATAAAAAGTCTTTAAATAAATTTTTAAGGTAATGACTTGGAAACCACGGCTTTACATTCAAGGCTCAGAAGAGACATATGCAACCCATTAAATGAATTAAATGAATATACTATTAAAAAAAGCACCTATCCCTGCAACCACCTGGAAACACTTTTCCATGTAAATCTAGTCAAGAGCCAATTTAGGAACAAAGCACCATATGATGGACAGCCCAGACTAAACAAGAGGTTTTTAAGATAGCCAGCAGTTGACTTCAGGGAGAACAGCAGAGGGAACTGCTCAGGGGTTTTTTGATTTCCAGCTATTTTAACAATGGTAATCAAATCTCACATTTCAGCACATAAAATGATTATGCAATGGTCAGAAATAATTCCTCTTAATCATTCCAATAATAGTTGTGGACTAAAGGAAAGTGTCATAGGATTTAAGATTATTTCTTCTCTATAATTTCAAAGCATCTACTTCTTAAATTGTTTAATCTATTTTTTTTTCACAGCAGAGAATGTAAATATGCTTAGAAAATTAAAGTGTATTATCCTCTGTATTTTCAGCATAACTGGAAATGAAAACCTGTGGCTTCATTAGTATGTCCAAATTTTTTAACTTGCATGCAAGATTTACATACTATGAGATTTCCCAGTTTAGTTCTACTAATTTCCTAGTATGGTACCACAGAAACGTGTTTGGTTAATACCTTAAAACTAGAGGCATCAGATCTTTTTGAAGTGTACACACAATCAATGCTGCTGTCTCCCGTCCTCCCTCCTTTTTTTTTTTTTTTCTCTAATTTGGTACTTTCTTCAAAGTCTATCTATGAATAACGAAAAGTAAAATAAATGTTGTCTGTGTAGAGACATTAGATTCCTATTAGATAAATCCTTTATTGATGTGACTGTGTTTAACAGAAAGTATGTTTGTTTGTGTCTCAGAAGCAGCAGATGGAGTTAGAAATAGAAGATTTTGCCAAGTCTATCAATAAGGGAAACACTTGTAATAAACATCTATAATTACACTGAATTTCATTCATTAATTACGTTAGGGGCAACCAAGAAAATGCAAAAAAAAAATGATCCCAGTAATAAGTTCTTCATATTAAAGAAATTCATACAAATCTGTAAGATCCAAGCAAGCACATGATTACCAAATAATACTGGCTCTGAAAAGATGACAACCAAATAGGCTTTACTTTATTGGTAAAGCATTTGATGCAACTGTTAAAGTTTTGAAAATAAAAATTGAATAAAGACAAAACTACCTATTTTACAAGGCAAAATCATGCTTTTGGAGCCGAATACACAGAAAATGACTCATGTTATTAATTAAAGCTAACGATACCAATGTTCCAGATTAAGATCCAGCTACTGCAAACCTGTTACGTATGTTGGCAGCATTTTTGAAGACAGCACTAATTTAGAAGATGAAAAGGATATTATAATAAGGAAATTAAGTCATATTCTATCTGCAGGGAGCTTTCTGCCATCATCAGAAAAGTGAGAGTTATGGATTGGATTTATAAGACATAGACATGCTTGGTATAGAACATAAAGCTAATTGTGAATTGCACCAAAATAAAGAAAATGAAACTCATTTGTTTCATCGTATGGGGAACTAAGTAGACAGAAATAGCATCTTTGAGCTATAAAACATGCTTAATCTGCACAAATCAGTGGACCTGAAGAATAAAATAAGAGCAACAGAAAGAAAACCCAAAGCCATTGATAAGCAAACTATAGTATTACACATGTGTCTATGTAATTTCTGCTTTACATAATTGCTTGAAATAAATAATCTGTTTGACAAATTTTGGAAGAGCAAGGACTGAGGAGGAAGATGAATGGAAAAATAGAGATTATTAATGGTTGAAATACATTTTCATTTCCCTCTTTCTAAATCACCATAACATCATCATTTGAAACAATCAGCCAATAGCATCTTCTCTATAAATATATATAAATATTCTAGATAAATATGTACACATAGATAATGGAACATGAATTAGCTGGATTGTCTTCTGTCTGAAATTATGCAGACACAAAATAAAGTCTGCATCATCATACTCAAAGGAAAAAAAGGTCATCAGAAAGATGTACACTTACCTGTTTTACTCTAGATTAAAGAATCTGTACTGTACACTAATTTCTTAGAACTGTCATTTAAATTGCATTTAAATTGCATTTAATATGCATACTAATAATCCATACTTTAACATACTACATTTAAACAGTGAAGTATAGCATAACATAGGCAAAACTAAGCTCTTGCAGGTTATCACTGTGATAAAAACCAGTTAAATTAATCAGAATCAAAAGAGAGAAGGTACTTTCCCTTACCTGTAACTTGCAAAGTGAAAAGTCCCTTTGGAATACACATTTTTCATAATTTCAGATCATGCTTGACCTCACCTTTTTTGTTTAACCAACCCTATTAATCAAATACATCCCAGCGGTGACTAATGATCTTCCAGAATTCTAATAGAACCAGAAAGTCAAGGACAGAACAAATTGATTCACATCACCTACCTTATTAAGTTTAGAATGCTGACAATGCTTCCCCAGTTTTACTCAGAATTGTAGCCCATCTGGTTATTTTAAGACTACTGCTTAAGATTAAAACAATTTGACATACTAACTCTCAGAGGACTGGATGACAGGTTTTTGTCTCAGTGCAATATATCCTTTAAAATCTATGTTTTTAAGGGGTAGTTTAAGTTACTTTTATAAACTTGCCTGAAACATGTAAACAGCCGCCCACTAAATGACCCTTGCAGACTTATTTCGACATACTTTTTAGAAACAACTTTTACATGTAGTTTTGTTCAAATAAATGAAGGTAAAAAGGAGTTGACATCACATTCAGTTTTCATTCTTCAAAAGTGTGAGCATATGATCAATGTGTTGAAAAGACATGCTAAAAAGTACAGCTTACAAAAAATGCCAAAGAGGACAGAGTAGTAAACAGCATTTCTGTTCTTCATGGGACTCACAAAACAGCAAATAGATTTTTCCAAAAAGACAAAAATTGGAAATAATGCTTCCCATACTGCCTTTGCACAGCAATTTTGGCAACTAGCAAATTAGGGATTCAGTGATACAACAGTTACTCATATTGGAAGGATGGGGTTTACCCCATATTTTGCAGATCTCTGATTAAGAGGATTGGAACATCTTTTGTTGACGTAAATGAGCCAAAACAAACCTACCAACTCAATTCACTCAAAACAAAAAGTGATTGGAGATAGGACCTCCAGCTTGGGGCATCACTGTATCACTGTTACCCCAAAGCAGAAATTTGAAGAAGGAAAAGAAAACATTGCCCTTCCACGTCAAGGCACGAAAGCCTATGTATGATATCACAGAGATTACTTAATGAGTTAGAGATCAACTGCTCCATAAGTCACCACACATACTGCATTTCCCCCCTAAAACCCCCAGAATGTATTTGCGAAAAAGACAGTATTTGAGGCAGAAACAGGAGTTTATCTGCTATTAAGAATATACAGAGAGTATTTTTTCCCTACTGAACAACACATATATAAAACAGAATTTTCTGATTCAGGATCTTTGAACATATCTGCTGTTGAGAATTGTGTTACATCTGGCAGAAATAGGATGCTATGAACATAGAAAAATGAAGGACTAAATTCAGTAAGTACTGAAAACCCAGTGTAGTGAATGATCCGTCATTATTTGTATTTTAGATAGCAAGAAGAAGAATGGAATGGGAATAAAACAGAAACCTCTAAAATTCTGTGATTTTTCAAAAAAGGAAGAGAAACAGAAGACAGAACAATTAGAGATTTACTATACGCTTTACTGGTTGTGTGGAAAGAAATTATTAACAGAGGACAGACAGGTACAAAGAGAACATAAAAATGAGTGAGAACAATATTGTTTTTAAAAATATTACTTTTAAATTATGCCTTTATTTAAATTGTAGACATGAAAAGTAGTATGAAAGAAAACCTCATGAACAATGCGACTGCACCAAAGCCTAAAGAAAAGTGAGAGGAGCTTGTTCAGAACCACATTAATCAGAACCTTATGATGACTGGGTAAAAATTTCCTTCCTAGTTCCTCATTGCTCCTGGGAAGGGAGGACTAATGCCCTCTAGATACAGCACATACTCCCATATTTCAGGTAAAAAAGACTGCTCTGCTAAACACTTAACAGAAAAGTCACATGTCTACTCACCGGCCTCCCTCTGCTAAACTCAGAAACAAAACTGGAGCATCAGAAGTTGTACTTACCCATCTTTCAAAAGTAAACTGTAATGTTATTAAACCTGTTTACAAAACAGCTTTGTTCATGTCCATCTTGTGGATGCATCTTTCGAACCATTGGTTTGGTTTTGAAATATAGAACTACACGACCATAAAGCCTGGAAACTATCTACCAAGTGCATGAGGTAACCAAAATTCAGGTGGTGGACCTGAATTACTTGTTATTTTACTGAAAGAAAAAATAAAATTATAATTCTTCTAATTATGTCAGATGTCCTTATAATCTGAAAGCTCTTATGACAGAGAAAAGAAATTGTTGAAATCACACATAAAATCTATCAAATAACCTGTTATAACTCATTATGATTTGAAGGATCATTGTACTTATTTTGAGACAGCCAGCACAGCTTCACAAACTGCAAGTCCCGCCTGCCCAACCTAGTGGCCTTCTATGATGGAGTGACTACGTCAGTGGACAAGGGAAGGGCTACAGATGTCATTTATCTGGAGTTCTGCTTCTGACATAGTCCTCCCCAACATCCTTCTCTCTAAATTAGAGAGAGGAATTTGATGGGTGGACTGTTAGCTGGAGAAGTAGGATGGTTGCACCTAGACCACTATAGTCAATGGCTGAGTCTTGATGGACATCAGTGACAAGCGGTGTCTCCGAAGGGCCGTTGTTATTTAATATCTTCATTAATGACATAAACAAAGGGTTTGAGTGCACCCTCAACAAATATGAAACCAGATTGTTCTAAAATAAACCTTACGTATGCATATTTACAAAACACCAATGCTTCAGTGTCATTTCACCCTAATCTGCTCCAAGGCATCCATTAACAAGAACCTGGGTTACTCTTGCCTTCTGGGGTGAATTATAACACCATATCATAAACTTATGGGAATGTCATAATCTCTCTAATGCAGCATAATAATTTCTCTTTTCCATGATCCCATAGAATACTTTGAGGGCATATATTCATTTTATAATTAGGATACTATTTTTGCCATATAACTGGATACTTATTGTAACTTTGTTTTATATACTTCAATTTTGTTGCTTTTTGTTCTCCAGTTTTTCCCCACAATGATTAGCTAACTGGAGTCACGTTATGTGTTAAACCTTTTCTTCTGAATTCT
>VYZS01054726.1:4910-25705 GCA_013400695.1 Neodrepanis coruscans
TAAAACACATTGCCATCAACAATGGCAGTGAAGGAGGCAATGTTCAATGTCAGAGTTTAAGATCACAAAAACTATGAAGTGCAAAAAAGCCTCATTTTCAAAACCAGGCAGTTGGATTAAACCAAATATGTAGTAAATATATCTTCTATAGACTTTATCCCATGTAATTGTAAGAATGACATACAAGAATCTCTGATTTTCAGAAGTGACAGACTTATCATAGGATTAATTTCAATGAGCCCACTGGAAAATAAGTACAACAGGAACAAAAAGAAAAAAATAATTAGNCAGGCAAATTAAATTAGGTTCCTACACAGGCTTATGACATTTATTACAGCAGAATTTATCAGCCAAACTGACCAGGCTCCATTGTCCAGAGAACAGACTGAAACAGTACAAGCCCATATCTCAAAAGCCTCCAAAGCTAAGATTTTCCAGGTGAACCGAACAGAGTTATAAAACAGCGGATGTGGTTATGTCTAATCAATCAGAAGAGACAATGACAGTACTCAATCTGCTTAGCTACAATCCATGTTAACTTCCTACATAACAAACCAGAAATTCTGCATTGATTCTTTTGGGAAATGGTCACCAATTACAGCAATCTACCATGATGAGAGGTTAGTTAAACTCTCTCTTTAGTGATTAGAATTATTCTGCATCTATCATCTTCTGCGTGATTATAAACGTAGCTGCAACAATCAAATTTCACCAAAATTATTGCTATTTTCCCTCAATAAAAAGACTGCCTACAGTCACTAGGTCTTGATTAGGGAACACTTTCAGAAATTGCTTTCACAGACTGTTGGGATTGAAGCTTGCCATGACATAAGCTCAAAGAATAGTATTGGCCTATACTATTGAGGCTAGCACAACCTTCAAGATCTAAAGCAGGGCTTAGCAAATGCTTGCATAGCACTTTGCAGAGAAGGTCACTCTGGGAGCCAGATCATTACATGGGACCAGGGATATAGACAGTGGCAAGAACTGCCTCTCTCTAGATGCCAAGTACTTGAACTGTTATCCTTTATAAGCTACAAAAGAATCAACAATATGTAGTCTACTGCCAAGGAAAAAAAAGAAAGGATGCTGCACTGTTGATGTTCTTTTACCATATGCTTGGATTGCTGAAGCCATTGCTTCATGGGCTTTGTGATTAACATTGGAGGCCTTTTTTCTCTTCCTTGCCTCAGTAAACATTACTGATAACTCATCAAGAACTGCTTCTCAAGAAAACTTTGAATTCTGAGCTAACAGAGATCCATGGTTTTCTGTTGACACAAATGCATATTGTCAGTGCAGGAACCCTACTGAGCAGCAGCAAGTCTCACTTTCCACAGCCCTGCAACTGAAGAGAAGGGACACGTCACGCTTGCCAGAAATATATCAGTCTATGAGCATTATGCCACAGCGACAATTGAAAAAGCCATGATCAACATTCTCCCTAAAAATAAGGCAATTCAAAAATGTCGCTTCTGTTGTCACAGTTGATGTCACTTAAGTGTCACTTGGAGTTAATATTAGACTAATCAAGCCAATTATAGAGTACTTATAGTATTTAATAGGCTCTTTGATTTGACTTTTGATACAAAAATCTGCATATTCCTAGATGTTTTATGAATTTAAAACATTTCAAAGTTCAACTCCAACAGAGTGAGCAGTGTGCAAAGTGTTGAGAAAAACTTCTATACTGCTGAAGCAGAAAATGTTGTCACCTTGTCAGCAAAAGTTGACTTTCAGCAGTGACTCCACATGAACGTGAGACCTGAGCTCTTTCACCATGCAGTCCCTTCCAGTCCCTCCACTGGGGGCCACGGTCTCATGAAAAGACTGGGCTCTGCTGGTTAATTTCAGAAGTAGCAAAGGGTTATGAACAAAGTGATGCAGATGCATGGAGATGCTCAGGCCTGGAGACACCTCCTTCACTAAATAGGTAACCCAGCTCTTTGACTATGCACCAGAAGAACCTGGTTTCACGCTGCAGTCCTTATTTATCTATCCCTGGACATGAGGTTTGCCTAAAAACCTGAACACTGATGGTCTGGAGCCAGAAGAGGTACTTCAACACTCCCACTCAACTGATGAGGAAGTAAAACTGGGCAAAATTTTTTCTGTGACAATTATTTTCTCCTTTCTTTAGTAGGAAGGCTAATGAAGTGTTTCATGTACACATAATTGTCATTAACAGCAGTTTAGTCTCCCTATGCAGTGTTCATGGTCTAAACACACAAAGAAGATACACTGATTCTCACAAAAAATAATTGTTAGGGCATAAAAGAAGCAGACGCAAGGGACAGCAATGCTGTTTCCTCAAGGAAGAAAACCATACCTTTGGGATAACAGGAGCCCTTGGGGGAAGGTCAGAGCAAAAGCAGCTAGTATCAGGAAAGTGACTTTGCCTTTTAATAAAATGCAATTTAGTAAATGCAGACATGAAAGGCAAGTTGGTACAAAGTCACATTTTCTTAACTCCTTCAAACCCAAAAGGCAGTGTTCCCCTTCCCATTGGAGCACTAAGAGCAGAAGCCTCAGCAGACATGGAGACAAGAAGCTCTACCCAAAGCATCGTCCCCAGTCCTTTCTCACACATAGCCCAGTGCTGATCTCCAGAGGCAAAGGCTGTGCCCCGCAGCCAGCCTGGGGCTCCCTGACTCCAGTCCTTCAGGTAAGCAGGTTGCTTACAACATGCCAATCGCTTTCAAACTTATGAGAAACAAACAGTGGTGAATTCACTATTTCACTGAGGAGAAAGAAAAAAACCCCTACATTGGCCAGTTTTATTTTAAAAGAGATGGGTGTTTTAATTATTCGTAACAGTCCCCACAGAGATAAGCGGAAGGGTTGTCAACAGGTAAAGTGGACAAGGGTGTATGATACCGACATTTACCATGGACACGTTTATAAGCTATGTGTGGTTTATAGCATAATTAATCAGTAGTTGTCTCCTGTTCTGTACACAAACGCAGCCTCCACCTTCCCAGGCACAACTGATAACTAATTTATACCTTTCTGCAATCAAAAAAAATCTTATCCCTATGGAAGATTCCGGGAGAAGTAATTCAAATTCACACCTGTGGAAACTCAAAAAGGGCACTGGAAGCACTGTCCTTGCACATCCTTGGTACCTGCATGTTGAATTCCTGCAGACTCCGAGGTGCATTCATAGCCACTCTGCCACATGTACACAGCAGCACAGAAATACACATAAGGCTGTGTATATCTGACTTGAACAAAAGAGAAAAATGGGGAAAATCATATCCTCAAAGAATCATTGCTGTTCTTCAGCTCTCCCCACTAGTGCTGCCTCTTTTTGCACCTGGCTCTGACTCTTAGGAGTATGAAGCCAGTCACAATCCTGAGAAAAAGCAGCCTTCGTTTTGAGGTCAGTCAATTAGAAATCAGGAGACACAAAACAAACATTTACAATAACTAAATACAACAGACACATTTGAGGATTTGTCCCCTGCAAAAAATCTCACTTACATCATATAAAGAAAAAAAGTATTCCGCTCAATGTAGGTCCCCTCTTTGTAATTATAACTTGCCACGTTTTCACGATTTCCTACTCTGTATTTACTATTCTGTTTTGCTGCTGTAAAGAGTTTCCTCTATTGCAATCAGTGTGGGTGTCTGGAGTGTGAGCTGTTAGATTTCTGCTCCTCCCCTCACATCAACATGCAGGCAGTTATCATAAGCAGCTACAGTACAGATCCTGGTTAGAGTCTTGCAAGATCTCACACAAAAACATGAGTCGCTAGAAGGAAGAATTATTTTTCCCCTTAACATAAAGTTCAAGGAACATGTACCTATGACTTAATGGGAACAAATAAATAAATAAGGTGTAAATTATTTGTGGGTTTGTAAGCCTTATGTAAGCAAGATACAATATAGTAAAGCTTCCACTGAATTAATTAAAATTAATTTAGAGGACAACTCACTGGACTTGAAAAAAGCAAAGAGTATGTGTCATATGAAGTGCTACACCTACCTAAAGAAAAGGAAGAAAATATTCCTCACATTTTGGACATATCCTTTCCCTCAACATGTAAATAAAAAGGAAAACTATGATATTTTTAAAAGAGACATATGTATTTATTTGTATTTTTATTTACTGCCCTGTATCAATTGATAATTGATGTTGTTCTGTAGACAATCACTTAAAAAAGGTTAACTTTTCAGGAAATTCAAAAGACTCAGTCAAAATGACAATGATATATTTTCAGAAGAGGCCAAATCACAGCTTGTCATATAAGCAGTCTACTTTGTTCCCTTCTCATGGATGCCTCACAAAGCATTTCCATTTTACACAAGGGCGTACCCAAAGTTCAGATAAAGAGGAATCCTGCAATTCTTCTTCTTTATTTAGAGGCATTAATCATGCAACACAGGATAAAAAACTTGATGTTCTTTAAGGAACATTAAAGAGGAGCAATGCCTGCAGCGTATGTATTTTTGCGTATATTTTAACTGCACACAGCTATTTCTCAAAAAACTTGTGTGAATTTTATCAATGGATCATTTCCAAACCCTTCCAACATTTCATCTCTGCCTACAGCAACTAATGAGTTAAAGATGATAAATACCATTAACAAAGGAAAGAGGATCTTTCCTTTGTTTCCCGAAGAATGCAGAAGCCTGAATCTGGCAATGTATTTTTATATTCAATGAAGTTCCCTAAATGGATGATTTGCTTCTAGCTTTGTTTATTATTGTACCTTAAAAAAAATTTATTTTGATTATCCAGAGGACAGTCATAGCATAGAAGTAATTAAAATTTCTGTTTCTTATTACTTATTGTGTCTGTGTATTTTCCCCTCCTAGAAAAATAAGAGGGAAAACGAACACAAAAATATACACCAACACCTCAAAATCCATATAGTCTGAGTTCATCTCACAGAGAAACTCTTACCAGGGAAAGGAGAATTATATATAATCTCAGTCACAATCAGTAATTAAATATTAAACCACCAAAAATGCATCTGAATCACATTTCAAATGTAAAATTTGCCATTGTTAATCAGAAAGGGGTCCAAATAAGCTACTCATTCCATAAATCAAAAAAACGGTTTCAAGTTGGTTGGGTTTGTGCAGAAATTACAAAACATACAGCTTGGTCCTGCCATCTCTCCTTATGCTGGTTAATGTTTAGGTCTTCAGTTCATTCTGAAGGGATTATTTTACAGAGCTAGGAGAAAAGGAATAATTGAGCACTAACAGCAGTCATAGCTTCACACACCAATTCCATTTAAAAAGGGCTCAATAATTCAAATACTGTCTACATTCATAACAGAATTTACTAAAGAGAGTAAATTAGGAAAGTGTCAATAATAAACATTGAATCAGGTATCTGATTAAAAACATATGGCATTTTATTGTTCTTTTGAACCTGTCAGTTATGAGCCTTATTGACCTCTTCTGTAATGAGGGGGCAAATGTTCTGTATTATTCAGCAAACAAAATTATCAGAAGTAACAGACAGCAAATTTTCCCAGGAAGAAATGGCTGTTTTTAAAAGTTATTTGCAAATGTAGTCCCATTTTAAAATTACACACATTTAACTACTTAATTTAGATGTTCTGTAAAGTCTGAGCATTTATATTTGAAGTCTAACGGGTTTTAGCATTACACTGTAATTCTCTTGGAAAGATAAAAGAAACAATCACTGCATTAAAAAAGACAACTACCTGCAAGTATAATCTGGATCTAATAAAAGGGAAAAAGAACAAAGTTTTAAATAATAGTGTAGTTTTGCTTTTAAGTCTTTTCTCCCGTCCAAGTTTCACATACGTTTTTTAAAATTATTTAATGTCTATCTCTTAGATATGGACATTATAAAGAGAAAGAAAACATTTGTGGAACAAATGTTATAAATACTTATGCTTTTAAATTATTCCAGATAGTCAAGTTAGGAACATGCTCATTCACACCCCAATTTAATGCCGGTCTAGTAGAAACCACGCGGTACCATTTTAAGTGAGGTCCCTGTGCATTCACAAGAACAGTATCTTAGGATACAAAAAGAAGAAAGAAGTACAGCAAGGGTTTTAAGCATGTAAGTCAGAGGTAAATTGTATTTTAAGTTTTCAGTGAACAGGGGGGAAGAGTAAGGTCCATCCACCCTACTCTGAAGCCTGCCTGCTGAAATCCCACAAACTGGCTTACGCAGCACTTCCAAAAAAAAAACCTGCTCATGCCTCTGTTGTTTCCTTCTACCTGATGTACCCTTATCTTGCTGAAAAGACAGATGCAACCTGATTTTCAGCTGAGGGTGTTACTGTAGGGTATATAGCAGATATTATGCTTCCCTATATAATATGGTATTCCTCGTAGTCAGATACTATTGGTCATTTGCATACATAGTAATGGAAGAATAAAAAAGGCAGAGAAATAACTGTTCTGTCTCTTCCTTCCCAAGGAGTTACATTACCTTTCTGCATGTTTCTGAACTTTTATCTGTAATAACACAGATGGTAGAAGCAGCTGAAAAGGATCTGGACCTGATACCAAGATTTTTTCCCAATCATATCTGTGACAACCTAGCAAAAGTGCATACTTCTACATTTAAATACAAGCAAGACTATGTTGCAATATAAGTGCACACAAGAACGGATCTTCACATCTCATACTGAATTGAAGGCAGTCATAAACCTGTATGAGATGAATACATCTGACACTGTTCCGATTATAAAGACTTCAGCCATACAATATGACCACTAATATTTTATCACTACTTTTGCAGAGTAATCTGCAATTAAAGCAATAGCATAAAGAATGAAATATTTTAAGTCCCTCTGGTATAACCCACCCCCTGAGTTAAATGCTGACAGCTACAGAAAGAACATGCAGCGCTATCTATTCAGAGGCAGCACCGTGAATGCATTCAATTAAAACTGAGAAGCGTAATCTTGAAAAAGGGGATATGGCAGCTACATTTCCCACCAGGAGCTAGACCTCACCTCAAGTGATACATTATATACTCCTGCAAGATGAAATATTTCTTCCTTCCCATGACAAAAAAAATATCATCAGAGGAGGAAGTACTTACCTTAATTTCTTTTGCGGGGGAAAAAAAAAAACACAACAAAAAACAAATGAACAAAAGAGCCCAGCTCCACCACCCTGAACAGAGAACAATCTGAGAAGACGGCGGCAAGAGTGAGTGAACCAGCAGGCAGCACCAAGGCAGGGGCGACTCTGCTCGTGCCCCCCTTTTTCCAGCAGCGGGCATGACAATGCGTGAACACCCCCTCCACATCACAGCAGGCAACTGTAGCCAGGAGACAGAGGTGCTTAAATTAGAAAACCGCTGCCAGAGGAAATAAACGGGAACCACAGCGACCCCCTCGACCCCAGCAGCTATCAAATCCGGGAAGATATAGTGCACATCTGTTTTACGAGGCCCCCAGGGAGCTCCAACTCCAGCTACTTACCCTGTCTGCATTATTAATAGATGTTAATGGCGCCATTATATCGAAAAGAAGCCTCTTCCTCTTTAGAATATGGAAATTCCAAGTTAGGTTCTGGGTTTGTTTTTTTTTTTTAATTAAAAAAGGAAAAAAAAAACCCACACCATGAGGCAACAAACAGCTTCTTGGTCCTGGTAACTGCAGAGCTGCACCCACTCCCTTCACCCTGCCTTCCCCAGTCATCCTCAATATACTGATTTGGTGGACAAAATCGATTCAAGGCAGCAAACAACTGCAATAAAGCAAACAGGCAGACAAAGACTTCCTGTCATAAGGCAACTCCTGAATACACAATTTTCTTTTTAATAAGGTTCGGAAATTTTTCAGCTAGAGCATATACATTTATTCTAATGCAAATGATGCAGTGTAAAGAACAGTATAAACCCACACCATTCAGATTTTTTCTTGCTTATCTAAATACATAGTTTATTTTTTCTGTAGTTCAGAAGTTATCTGTCACTTCAAAAAGTATTATTTAGACTGACTTGATGACAAAGTATCCTCTGTCAAGCCTTTGATTTAGTTGATGAATAAAGGAATGTGATCCTAAAGTATCCCTAGGCTGTGTTTTTGTTAATGCCTCGATTTCCTCCGGGTCCATTCATCCTCAAGGAAGGTGTACTGCAGTCATGCACCAAAGTGTCAGAAGACCTTCCACAAAAGATATTGACCTATTTTAATCTGATCCATGTATAAATGCAATGGAGCTACCATTGGGAATAAAGTGAACCAAAGATGTATTTTTAACCCCTTTATAGCACCATATGCAGAAGGAACAAATTCACATCAATAACAAAGGTACCCTCAAAGCCTGTATGAGAACGCAGTTTGCTTTAACTGGACCTCTTCCACTGATGTTTCAAAGAGCCAGGCACATCTTCTCTGCACTTTAGCGTTGCTATCAGATAATTTTTACCAGCTTTTAAAAAGAATAAATACATCAAGAAATGCCCAAGTGGTAGACTTCATCTAGTCAGCTTTTACTCTGCTATATAAGATACTAATTTTAACTCAAATATAACAAATATAAGAACACCTCAATGCCTTAAACAGCAGAGAAAAATAAAAAGTTAAAGTTCTCCTTAAGGATGGAAATGCCCCAGCATTAATTGCATGATGAAATTTTTGCATATGGGGGGGTGGGCTGGGGAGAGCGAACGTGTCAAGAATCACCTTCTTGTGTGCAGATGCATGCTGCAGCTGTTTGATGGCTTTCCACAAATGAATGAAAAGTGCCGCTAATTCTTCCAAGACAAATGTAACCGATTGGCTTTGTTGCCTGCTTGCCTCTGCGGCTTTTGAGACCATGCAAGTACGCTGCAGACGCGAAATCACAGGGTCTGGCTGTATTAACTGAATTACAGACAGCGCTGATGTGATCATCTTCATCTCTCTCGCGCGCTCTCTAATTATTTATCCAGATCAAGCCTGACTGCTGGAAAATTAGCTCTCTACAGGAGGTAACCGAGCTGAAAGGTTCTTTTTACCAAGAAATGATGGGCTGGCCTCTAGCAGTACATACGCCAGTGTGCAGTTGTAAGGAAATGTCACAAGATGTAAATTTGCAAGTAGATTTCTCATCCTCCCAGAAAAAGAAATAAGAAATTTTTAGAAGATAGGAATACATATATATATATATATATTTTTATATATATATATACAGACACAAAAAATAAGTAACTGTCCAAATTTCTGACACTGAACTTAGAAAAATTTACTTAAAATGGAGAGAAGATTTATATTGGCCACATCTTTTTGTTGCTTTACACAGTCACTCCCGCTTGCCTGTCTGTGAACAAGTACTTGCGCAAGGTTTTCACTTCTTGCCAGCAACTGCAATGAGACCAACTTTTAGTTCCGATGCTTAGGGGGAGAAAAGACAGCAACATTTTAGTCACTTAATCAAACCAACCCACAGCAGAGAGAATAAAGCATAAAAAGAGAGGATAATAGGTTTTTTCAAGCTCAGGATACTGTTTTAGCCTGTAGCAATCTAAAAGCAGCTGTGAATGTTGGGGTTTTTTAATTAAATAAATGGAAAATAAAAAGTGTTAAACCTGCAAGACAAACAAGGGTAGTTTAAAAGGAATTGCTCTGAATTTTCCAATTAACAAGACTGTCATTACAAGTCAATTTGCTGTACTGCATGCGTATACGGATGTACACATTTTTAATATACTTTAATGCATACTTTGTTTGGTCCAATTCTAGTCACATGTAGGCCAGTATAAATTTTAGTGCTAGAAAGCTTTAACTTACTATTTGAAGTATTTAAGCACACAAAACACTAATATTAAACAATGTGACTGTATGAAACAAACATGATTTTGATATGTACAATCTTTGAAACTTAATTGCTTAAAAAAAGGCAGATTCTAGGCTGATTGTCTCTGCTTTCTGCATTTGCATCAGTTTCAGCATGTCAAACCTTCCTCAATCTTTTAATTGCATTGGATGTTATGCATGCCAAGGATGGGTGAAAATAGTTGTCAACCCACCTGACTGCAGAACAAAGAGCATTTTTTCTTCCAGCATTTGTTACTGATGCTTGAGCCACACCCTGTGTCCTTGCAGAACACACTCTCTCCCTCACATTTTTTCCTTTTTCCTGCTCACAGAGAGAGACAATTTCTTCCCAATAATAAAATAATACCCACTCTCTAGAATTGTTATGCTGGGTTTCACTTTTTTTTTAATCCACTGCAGGTTTATTTTAAGGGAGGGAGGGGGGCTGCAAGTGCTCCTGTGTTTCCTACAGTGTGGGGAGTCCCTGAGCTGGGATGCATCAGCACTCTGTAACCTGGCTCTCCTTGCCTTGCTTGGGATGCTGCTGGCTGCTCATTCAGTCACAGGAGAGGGCACAGCCTCAAGAGCATTCGAGGGCAGACAAGGGAATAATAAAAGAGAAAGAAAAAAACCCAAACAAAAATAATAATAAAAAATACACAACCTAATGCAAAACATGAGGGGAAGCCCCTTGTCTGGCTCCTCTTCCCACCAGCCCCAGGCATCTGGCTGTGGGGTCAAAATGCTCTGGGCAGCATTAACCCCTAATAACTATTCGCCAAATCGCGTGCTCCCTATCTCACCCCCTCAAATCCTCCAACAGCTATGAGTTTGCAAGGTTGAACTCCTCTTGGTCAGGGTGAGAGACATGGAACGGTTGTTCCTTTGCTGCTCTGCACAAAGACCCTTCTGCCTTTTATTTCTTGCCTACGCTCGTATTAGTACTGCAAATCCCACACAGTGTCTGGTCTCTCCAGAAACTGATAGAAGAACAAACCCCCTTGTAGGTTAACTATACAACACCCAAAATCCTACCATGTTTTTTACAGATTTTTATAAATTGGCATATTCCTGACTTGATCTACTTATAAATAAGCAAGCAATGTCAAGCAAGATGTAGACAACACAAGAACCTGTAAAGCACTCATATCCCTTTTCCTGCCCATCCAAAACATCTTCTCTGTCACCTCAATTCTCTATTAAAAAAAAAAAAGGAGGTGATTAAACACCAAATCCTCTAACACTGTCCCCAGCAACCTTTTTGTGAGGTGTAACAACAACTCAGCTGTGTTTTTGGTGGCTCTATACCAGCAGGTAATTCCCAAGCATCCCTAGCACCAACAAGGCAGCCCTTTCTCTCTGCATTTCCTGACGCATCAAAGTTACACCTTCTGACCTAATAAAAGTAGCAGAAATTGTGTTTTTCCCCTTTCAGGGCAGGTGGAGTTATTAGTCTGGATTATTTTTGCAAGCATAAGTAGAGGGTTTATGCATTTTTTTCTATTTCCCTGACAGAGCACACTTACTCAATGAATTTCCCAGTCCTAGCTCAACTGGCCAAAACAGTTTAAGAATGAGCAATGCTATGGCCTCTGTGAGGTCTAGTCTAGGGCTTTCTTGTTTGTTTTAAAAAGAGCTTTTGTTCAACTGTTTCTTGGTATTTGATATGTTATCATCTACCAGCCACGCATCACCAAAGGGAAGCCACAGTACTCTTGAGCTGTGGTAAGATTCTGCGTCAAACAGTTTTCTGTTTGACGCATAATCAAAGAAACTTGCCACTTTAACCTTTGAGATGCAGAAAAATAAAACCCTTTTAACTTTTGATCACATGATTCTTGAATAACCAGCAAAGCCAGATTTAAAAAAAAAAAAAAATCTGTATACCCCTGGACACGTTAGACTGCCAACTGCTGAACATTCTCGTTACTATTTTGAAACAGGGTGTGGGTGGAGATACCTCCTAAAGCTTTCTACTGCTGCTGCCGCCATTGCTGCCACCATTGCTGCTAATTAGTCAGGTGTTTTCAGAAATCCCTTCTCATAAGGAACCTGATCTTGCTTCTGCACCTCTTCTGGGATGCACTGAAGACACGAGTTTCTTGCACCATCTGTTATTTGCATCACCGCTGCATGGGGATGCAAGTCTTTGATTGCACCCAGGTCTGCTGCAGGCACAGCAACAGCCAGGGAAGAACAAGGTGAGGCATAAAAGGAAGTCATCAAGACCGAGATGGCAACTGAGAAACAAGTGGGCAGCAGATTATGTGACACTGATATAACTGGGCAGGATCTGACAGTGAACATGAAAAACCCCATACTTTCCATCAGGCAGCAGATTAGTGGCTTTTGAGGCACTTTGGTGGTGAAGCGAGTGGGAGGAGACACTAGCACCCCAACTTCACAGGCTTGCTCCACCGCAAGTTGCCACATATTTCACTCGACCCTCATGAGGATTTAATATGCAATGGACACACAGGGCACAAAATCAGCAGCACCCAGGTGCCCCTCCAGTTCTTTTTCTGACATACACTGCATCTTCCCTCTCAGAAAACACTACTCACCTTCCACCAGCTTTCTCTGGAAGGAATCTTAATCATGCTGACTTTACTGAATACAAGTCCTGCTCTTTATTTTCTTATATAATCCCGATCTCCAGTTGCACTCAGGCACACTTATTTATCCCACTTCTCATCCTTTACAAAAATTTCAGCTGTGCAAATGTAAAGTTGTTGCTACAGGTCTTTGGGAGTCTTTACCTCCCTCACAACCTCATTTTTTTCCCTTTGGAATCACTTTTCTACTTAAAAAAGCCTGCAAGCTGTTTCTTGACCACACTCAATCCTCTCGTCACTTTGTCAGGAGTGCTGGACTGTCTTTTACAGTCAGAGACAGTGATGATAAATGACAGCCTCCATAATCCAGCAAGTGATGCTGTCCAGGGGCAAAAGTCACAGGCAGATGTGGAGCCTTCCCACTGAGCACACTGCAGAGAGAAGAGGGCACATCACTCACAGCACTGAATCCCTTCCACGCTCCAGTTGTTTGGCTTCAAGCAGTGTCAAAGCCCCCTTTTGCAGGCTACAGAGCACACAGTGCTTCCCAGTCTTCTCTTGCCAGCATACTTTGCTTTCACTTAAAACACAAAACAAGGAAAAAAAAAATCTTTCTCTCTCCAAAAGAAGGCTGCATGCAACTCTGTACAGTCCCCATTTCAGCAGCTCTGATATTGACAGCCAGCTGGATAATGCATTCAAGCACCCTGGGGATCAAACCCTTTATCCAGGAAAGCTGTCCCTGTTTTCTGAAGGAGCCCCTGGTAAGCAGGTTTTGAGGAGTCGAGATTCAAACTATGCTTCCCACCTCATTTCTAACCAAAGGGGGTTATGGAGCAGGAGTGCCAGCCAGAAGTACACTACACGTCTTCCCAAAGAATCGCAAACATCTTTGCAAATATTAGGCAGCAAAGCACGCTTGGAAGAAGTCGATAAACCCCATTTCTACCACCTTACCTAATTCTTTGCTGAAAAAGCAATGCTAGAGGGAAGCTTATCTGTATGTCCAAGGTCAAGCTTGGCATCTATGACAGATTGAGCTGTCTTAAGTTCCTGCACATCCAGCCTTCAATACTAGAATTAGATATCAGACAGTGCCTCTAACTTTTAAAGAAGAGGCACTGAAGGGGAAAGTTGTTTTTTTTTTTTTACAGCCTAGCTGGAGACCTACTGGAAGATCCGATGAGGTTGTACTTCTGAAATCAGGTGCAACATTATCCTCCCCTTTGGGAGAAAGCTTTACCCTGCCAGTGCTAGCTCCAAGCTCTTCAGGCTGTGCCCATTCTCAATAGCTCTCAGAACCAGTAACATACCAGACCTGAGCTGGGGGGAAAGCAGGGCATAACTAACACTAGAAGCGCCCAGGGTTTGTCCAGTTTTCTGTCTGTTCGTTCCTTGGCTCACTTGGACCTGCACATCAGACAAGAGCAGAGATTTAAAGATGCAGCTATCTGCATTTTCACCAATACATTACCTATCACAGCATGCCAAAAGTGTTCCCACTGGCTTCCAGTAAACCCACAAGCCCTCAATGGTGATTCACAAGCCAAACTAGTACCTGCTCTGGCACAGCAGGGTGACGACTGTTTCTGAGCAGCTGTATGACGTGTGTGGCATCTGTCAGTAACTGCTACACAGTTAAGAGTTAGGCTAGAGTAACCCTGTTCTGGTAAGTTATCTAACTCTGAATTGGAAAGCAGGTGGTAAGAGACTCTTCCATGGTGCCTCTTGTAGACTCTCCTCTCTTGGGAGGATACCGTGCAAGGGGAAGCGGCTGCACAGCCGCTACATGGCCGCCAGCAGGGAACAACTCGGCTCAACTGCAGTCAATAGCGCCATTCCCCCAGCTGCAACAATGCCAGTGCCTTTTGTCTCTGCCTTGCTAATATTTGTTTAAGAGGTCTTGATGAGTCAAGCAGTGCAGGATGAAAGACCACAGCCTGCTGGAAACGTGAGTGAGAACACTGAGCTTGTGCTAACAGAGCTGTTTAAGGATGCCAGGAGTGCAAGATATATCTCAGCTTAGCTAATGGGGCCATGAGCCAGCAGCAATGCCTTGGGGCAGACCTCAAGTTCTAAGAGCAGCCAAGAAAACTGAAGGCAGCCATTTTCCTGCAATATGCTCCGAAACTGTGGCATTGTTACCTTGATAGTTAACCAAAATAATAATTTACAACCTTTTTTTATTTCAGTTGTAGTCTAAATCTAGACTAGATCTGTTTTCAGAAGCATTCTAATTTAAGATCTCACTTTAGTAAATCCTTAAAATTGCCTACTTCTTATCTGTCAGCCTCCAAAACAAACACCGGTTTTCAGCAGAACCAAGAGCAGCCAAAAATCCAGGCAGGGCCCACCTGATCCATTAGGACACCAAGGAACTCAGGTCCAGTTTTGCACCTTCCTGCATATTAAGCCTGTATCTTCTTTCAAGACTTGCATACCTTAATGTAAGGAAGATGGAGAAATTAAATCTATACAGCAGGAAAAGCAGTCTTTCACGAAGAGTAAAAATATATTTTTTCTCATGTCTACCTTTCTTGTTCATGTTTTTCCCTCTTATGCTTTAAGAAAAATCAAATTCCAAATTTACAAAAATTAATAGCATATTGCTGAATTACGAAGGACCACATTCACTACAGCATGAGTCCACAAGAGCCATTGCTGCTTTATATCAGCTAAAGTGGTCACCATTTTTTTTTATCTTTAAATTGATGGTTTTGCACTTAAGGTATAAAAATATTTAAATGGGATAAGGCCCTTTCAGTTGAAATAAAATAACAAAATCCAAGTCTCTTGATTTGTTAGAAAGGTCAAACTTCTTCCAAAACACCCTTAATTTTAATTGATTTATATGCAAGATAACCAGTTAAAAAGAAAAAAGAACAGACTCCCAGCTATTTTTCCACCCAGTAAGACCTGCTGGGCAAACAAACTTGTACTCATTATTTACCTTGGGGCAGGACCCTGACTCTTTAACCAAGGAAAGGGCCCTATTGTGTTAATCTTTACATTAGTCCAATGTAACGTGCCCCATAATTAAACAAAGTAATGTCAATCCCTCTTTAGTAAGGGGGCTGGGACAACATGACACCAAACCCCTGCTCCCTACACACACATGCAGTATAATCTGCCACCTTCTATAAATGCTGCCATTTGTCTTTTCTTTAGATGCATTGCAGCAGTATTTCCATATAAGCCTTATTATAATAAAAACGACAGTGTGACAAACAGCTCTGCAAATAGGTCTGCTGCTCCAACAAAGCACAGACACAACACAGTGATTTGCAGAAATACCCTGTAAAATACAGAACTGCTACTAGTTGATTTGAAATCCAGTAGATTTAGGTGGTTGCTTCATCTTCTTCATCACGATACCTACTTCCTTAGCCAAAACTGAAGAAGTAGAGAGCATGTGCTCTATTCCTGCAACTGTTCCCCCAATCCTTTTCTTCTCCTCCCCTCCAATTTACATTGATTACAGGTTTCAAAGTCTTAGAGATTCATTTTTAAGTTCTGTTTAAAATGCTGATTTTTACTTGTTTTCTTTTCATCTAGGTCAATACTGCTCAGATGATAAATATGTACGGTTTACCATTTATACTTTTTCATCTCAGTATTGAATATCCTACAGTAAGCTTAAGAAAAATCAGTTCCTGGATTGCACTTTCCCCGCTTTCACCTATTCCCTCTTTTATCTATAATACAATATATAAGCCTGAAAGTGTTCTATTAATGCAGAGACCCATTATAACATTCAGACATTAAGTCTTGCAGAAAGGAACTGCATCTTAAAATGTTCACTGCTCATTAAAAAGTTTGTCTAATTTCGTGATGACAGTTCAGTGTATACATTATTCTTTGCAAAACAGTGCCCCAGTGTTAAGACGTCACAACACTAGTTTTCTGTTCAGTCTTCGCTGAGAGATGAGAAGCCACCATTTTCTTTCTGATACATGCAAATGAAATTGTTTCTCTACAGAAAGTGTAAACCACAGAGAATTCTTCATTTCAGTGGCGATACTGTCACCTAGCATTAAAAACAAGTATTAATTTGAAAATGAACCTCCTCAATCATGTTCAAAGGAAGTAATTAAGCATTTAATGTACTAACAAACCAGCACAAATATTAGTTCTGTTTCCAAGGTACCTCACAATCATATAAAACTCCTCTCACACTGATGATCTGCATCAGAACACCATTTTCAATAGATTCAGGCTTACTAGAGTCTTGCATAAGATATACAATTTATACTGTTTCAAATTTAGCAACACATAAATAGCTGCTTTCACATATCTGAGACTATTAGACTTGATTTTACATTCTAGAGCATTAAAAAATAACAGTGCCTTGCCAGTATCCTAATTACAAAATGCTACGAATTCTTTAATAATTATGCAGTATTTTCAGCATTTAAAAAAGCTCAGAATCATTTTTCTAGCAAAAGCATTTAGGAATGTCTTACTTCATTAAAATAAGGTTTTTAACAATGTCTACATTTAACTTACATAATGCACTGGGTTTTCTGTAATTATCTAGTAATTCCAACTATTCGGTAATACAGGAGACTTAAAACGCAGCTTAGGAACAGCAAGATTTGTATTTTCCAGCAACCCTGTGAAACTGGTGAAGTTAATTCATTACACTGACAGGAAAAGAAACCTTAAAAACAGTCAGGCAAAGTAGTTTAGCAGCTGTATACAGGGCTTTTCTTTTGCTCCAGGCTTTAGTAATTTCAGCAGGCACTATTTCACAAATCATCTTTCAAACTCTGAATAGCCATGCTGCGATAAGAACCAGAGCTGCAAGAGTCGTGGCTCTCCAGTAATGCACAAAGATCCCGATATACGGGATACATTCATTAACTTTGTTTTCCTGGCTTAAAGAAAGTAAAGTGAGAGGCTGATTGCCAGTCAACCACTTTGTTTCAGACATTTTTATTAGACAAAAGGCTTACAGTTAGCACTGCATTGTGCCCCACCCAGCTGGCTGAGAATTGTCATCTTCTCACTCCATTAGGCTGTAGGGCTGTATTACGATTTCCTAATTAAGCATTCCCTCTGATACATGTGTCTACCTTAAAAACATACTGTTCTTTCCCTCCCTCCCAAATTATCTTTTGGCAGGCCAGACACGAGGAGGAAAAACCCCATGAACAAAACAATGAAGAACAGGATAGTACTGACCTCTTCTTGTAATAATGTCTTGCACCTCTCCCTTCCTTGCTGGTTTCTTAAACTAAGAAACCAGTTCTTTAAAAATGTATTACCAGAAGGAAAAAAACCAACCCTTTTTCAAAGCACCCACTCCTCCCCCAAAACAGACAAGCCTATATTGGTCAATTTTTCATCCTAAAAATATTTTGAGAACAAGGATTTTTCCCAGCACGCATCCTGCATCAACCTCAGTCTATCTGCATGACATATTAAATGTAATGGTTAAAATAGGAAGAAGAAAATAGTACTGTTTTATCTCCTTACACCATGCATATGTATTGACACTACGCAAATGCGCAGTATGTTAAATGTTAAAAACTTTATGCTTAATAATGAAATCCAAGTTATGAGATTTTCAATAAACATATAAACCACCTTCATAAGAATAGTGACAAGTTTATCATGAAAGAATGTCACAGTTACTTAACCCCTGTTTATGTGACTTGAAGCAGTCATACCTTATCATGAAATATCAAGTACACACTATTCTCCCAAGTCTCTCTATGTATTCTTGGTTTAACTAAACCCCTCATTTTTCTTTCAAAAGGCAAGCCTGACAAAGACAACCCAACAACAGTATTATGCTAACACAAGTCAAAATGGAGCATCTTTTAGCTTGACGGAGTAAAGGGAAAATAATCAGGTAGGACATGGTTTTCTTGGGAAGACCCAAGTCTTCCCTACCTTCTGTACCTCTAACTGATTTTAAGAGCACCCATTATTTGTCCGCTCCACAGTATCTTTTTGAAACCTATTTTACATCTCCAGACAGCCATCATGTGTATATGCATTAGCAAGCATTTTCAGAAGTGTGGACTTCTTTTCAAGGTAAAATACAGGCATATGAAGAACCTTACTTCTTGCACTAATATTTCCCAGCACTTATTTGACAGAATCCTATTAACCCACACTTACTTAACCTGTGATGAAATGCAGTCAACTCTTCCCTTCCGAACAGGCATTTAATGTGTTGATGTTTCATGCTGGTAAAAGTTTTTATTCTTATTACATTAAAGACATGATTTCCACATTAAATAAGCTGCATTCATTACCATACCTCAGTTTTGCTTTGCAGTTTTCATCTGTTCCTTGGCTGTTGAGTGGTATTAATGGAATCCTTGGGGTACCTACCTTCCAACACCTTAATGGCTCAAGAAAGGCCGTAACATTGTCACAAATTAATTGAAATATATCTCATTCCTTAACAGGGGAGAGATGCTGATAATGCAAGCACTGAAAACACAGTCAAATTCTTTTCTAGTTACTATTTTTTTCGGTATGCAAAGCAGAGCTTTTCAGATATTACCCATGATGCCTCCCAACCAAAAACATCTGCAATATGCTACGTTCCCCATTTGTCGCAATCAACCCACCTATTTAAAGTTGGGGGGGGGGGGGGGGGNGGGGGGGGGGGGAAGAAGCCATTAATCCACCAAAATACATACAAACAAAAATTCACAGAAACACCTCTTGTACTTACACGTTGCACTGAGCCGCATGCAGGAAGGTAGCTGTTTCACTGCCAGCCATGTTGAAGACCTGCAAGACCCAGGTATTTGTGAAGATGTTATTTGTTGGCTTTGTGACTTTCAACCATAAAATATCCCTTGCTTTCCTAGACCTACCTACGATTTTGCTAATGCTCAAATGCGGTTTGTGAGGACAGGGTAAGGAGAAACATTGTAGGAATGTTAACCTATGTTAGAACTGTAAGGCAAGAATGTTTAAGAAACGCCTGAAATGCACGTTTATAACTATTTCTTATCTGCTGAAGCAGAAAGGGGAAAAAAAAAAGTAGAAAAAAATCACGCCTTTGAGCCATGCAGTTCACACCTTCAGAGGTAATAACCCTGCTTGGTTAGGACAAACAGTAGGACATGCAAGGTGATGTTCAAAATCAAGGTCTCCTCCTCACTCTTTTTTCTCTTCTCCCTCCAAATAGGTCATCCCTCTTATCTGATTCTGTGTAATTGGTCTAGTTTGAGAGAAAAGAAAAAGAACTCATCCTGCAGCATATGCTAAGAGAGCTAGTGCCTTACTGCAGAGGAAGAGGGCTTGCTAAAAGGCAGCATCACCAGTTATTGCCATTTTAGACTTCTGTCAGGTTGTAGCAACCCGGATTTCTCAAAACCACTTCAATAGAAGCAGCACAGCAAAGGAATTTCCTGGTGGTTCCCTGTTAATGACTGCACGGAGCTACAGCCTGGTCACTAAACTACGACTGCACGAGGGCAGACGAGCTCTTCTCATCCCAAACACTCGGCGCTCAACCTTTATCTTGGCATCCCCCCTCCCGCGTGATAGCGAGATATGCTGTGTAGGTGTGGAAGCCTGATTGCTCATTCCCCCCGCGCAGTCCCTAGTAAGAGGTGGGTGCTCTGGGGCGCTCCCTTGACGGGGAACAGGCGGCGTCGCTGTTCTGGAACCTTCCTGCGCGTGCCAACGCAGTGCCTGCATCCCAAAATCTGCCTGGTAAAAGCGCGCTCCTGGAGAGTGGCTGCTCTTCCCAACACACAGAGTTTTTTTTCATATACTGTATTTCCCAACAAAACCTTAAAGTATTTAATTGTGCTTTTGCTTGCTCTTCCTGAGGTAAATAGTGGCTAGAATGTGATGCCCGCCTAAGTTTGGAGAGATTTTAACTAAAATAACCCCCAGACAACAAAACCCAATTTAAGCCAAAAACAATCCCCCGACAACCGAGGCACAGCAATACCCTTTTATCCGCAGCTGCTCTTAGGGATGTACACCCTGCCATCCCTTGCCGTATAGTCCCGACTGCGCCGTGCCCGCAGCACCCACCGCATAGCCCCGCACCGCATCGCATCGCAGCTGGCCGAGGCAGGGCCACGCGCGGCTCCTCCAGCGGTGCGGGAAGGGCAGGTCGCCAAGGGGAGCCCCACATGCGAGCATCCTCAACAGGCGGCGGCGGCGCGGCAGCCCGGTCCCCGGGAGCGGGGCTCTGTTAATGCCACTTCCCATTTTAAGGAGTTCTAGAAACTTTCTGGGAAGCGCCCGGGGCGAGCGGGGGCTGTGCCCGCGCACTGCTGTAGTGCAGGAGCCTGGCCCTGGCCGGGCATCCACCCGCTCCAGCACCGCGACCCTGAGGCAGGGCGGGGCGGGCAGGACGAGACGCTCCGCATCCCGGCCAGTTGGACTGCCGGGGGTCCGCGGGGCTCTACCCACGAGAACGGCGGAGGCGCAAGCAGCTCCCACCGCCCCCGTAAAGTCCGCACCCCCTCCACCGCCCACGCCTCCAGACCCCCGAGCCCGC
>VYZS01054726.1:26298-39968 GCA_013400695.1 Neodrepanis coruscans
GCCGTATATACCGGGCACCCCCGCCCCCGTTCATGGGGAGGGGGGGACGGACGGGGGGGGCGGTGCGGTGCGTGCGCGGCGACGGCGACGATCAGGTGACGGGGCAGCCCCCGACACTGCGGAGCCGGGCGGGACCCGCCGGGCGGCGGCCGCAGGGGGCGAGCCGTGGGGAGCACCGCGCCACGCCACGCCACGCCACGCCACGCCACACCGCGAACGGGACATACGGGGCTCGGGAACGCCGCGGCAAGGGGGGATGGGATCGGGAACGACTCCGTTCTGGAGCGCCCTGTCCCTTATTCCCCCCCCCGCCCCGAGCATCCCCACACGCGCCCGACCGGCGTGGAGGGGACCCCATGTAGCATCTGCGGAGCCGCACCGTCAGAGATGCCGCTCCCGAGGGAGCCCTGCCCGGCCCTGCCTCCCCCCGGGGGTGTCGGTACCCATCGCTTGATGGCGCCGCCGCAGTGAGTTTCCCGGTGTCCGGAGATACCTGCGGCTCGGGCGAGCCGGGGGGGAATAAAAATCAGCATGTCCAGGCCGTTCTGAAGTGGGCAGAGAGATCCTGCGGGTGTGCGGGGGGTGCACAGCGGGAGGAGCCGCTTGTGCCCCAGCACCACGCGCTCTGCTAGTAGGGGGACAGTACCTGCGGTCCACGCCTACGGTGTGATGAGTTTCATTAAATACTCACTGACCCAGGGGTTCTCTCCGTTTAGAAAGCAGTATCAACGTGACTGCACAGTCTCATTGAAAAGGACTGTCAGCCTGCGGTAGGGGTTAGCTGACAGCTCGCTTTTACAGGGAAATGCCGGTGCACCTTCGCTTCTGAAGATCAGTATTTGGTGCAGCCTCCTGCAGGGGGGGACACCCGCCCTGCCAGGGTCCTTGTCTCCCGGCTGCTGCTTCCCACGTGGAGTGCTGGAGAAGCAGCAGGCTTGGCTGAAACCTGGCCCCCACTCTGCTCCCCGGCTTTGAAATCTGGTGCCTGAGAACACTGAGTTTCTTAATTCAGGCACCTGCACTCCTGTTCTGGGCAGTGGAGTTGCCACTCTTTATTTTAGCATCCCACCATCCCCACCCATCCGGAAAACGCACCCCCACATTCCACCTTGCTGTGTCTGTGCCTACAGCAACACGGATCCCCTGATACGGTCAAACGAGAGCTGGGATGAATTTCTGGGAGCACGCACCTCCATCGGCGGGGCACTGAAGCACCAGGGCTCAGCAAGCAGTTGTGGGCTGAGGGATGCACTCACAACCCTCTGCTCCCAGTGGGAATTTTTGGTTTAAAGAGAAAATACTACACATGGCTCCCAAGCTGCATCTCCCCCTCCCCCCAAAACCCAAGCCTTAAACTTACCAAAATACTCTATTTGCTCCTGTTTGCCAGACAGCCAGTAAATGCTGCTATCCTGCTGGCATTTTGTCCTAGGCTTCTTTTGGGTCCACTGATACCAGGGGGTGGGGGACAGTTGCCAACTGAAGCCCCAGCTCTGCTTTTGCCTGTCCCATTCTCAGTGTCCCTGATGTCCTGTACCTGCCGCTCTCCCCTGCTACCTCTTGCCTGTCTTCATGGCACAGCAGGGCTGGTGGGCAGCCTCCCACCCTGGGCTGGCCCACTCCATACCCTCTGCTGCCATTTCCAAGTTTCTGCAATTACTCTTGGCTGTAGAGCTTTACGTGCTTTCCATCTTTGCAGGGTTTGATTGCCATATGGCTCCTCCCTGCAAATGGCACAATTTTAGGTAGTTCTTTTGGAGGGGAGTGTAATGGTGCAGAGCTGCTACTCCTGAGTAGGCTTATACCCCTCTCGTGATCAGGGCCCTTGTGGCAGCCTGGATGTGTAATCTTCAGACCAAATCCTTAGATCAAAATGTGTTTATTTCCATGGGTGTTCTAGATTTTCACGGAAATATTTTCATTATATTATTGTTCATTTCAGTGCTGCAACCTTTACTCATTTATGTAGTCTCTGATAGAGAGATACAAGAGGCATGTGCTGGAATGCACCTTTTTTCCCTGATGGAATGGGTACCCTTCACATTAGTGCATTAACATCTTTTTCTCCTCGAAAACTCCTAAAGCTTTAACCTTGCAACTTACTGCCATATAATCATAAAGCTGTGTTTTTCGTGCTAGAAATTTCTCATAGGAACTTGTCTCCCTGACATGATCCACTTACTGTTTTTTCCATGTCAAGTGCAGGCTTGTTTTTCAATAAAAATAAAAGCAAAGAGCTAATTCTGAAATCCTTAGTCAGACAAAGCTTGCACTGAAATCAAGGGGAGTCTTGTCTCAGTGTAAAGATTGCAGGTTGAGGATCAAAATCATTATAATATAACATTGTCACAGGAGCAACATCTCCCGCTTCAAAAATAAACATCTTTGCTCCAGTTAGCTATTTATGTAGCTGCAGGAGACTATTGATTTAGGAAATCTTTCTGGTGCACAGATACTCCAAACCCTTAGCACTACTAAGAAGCAGCAAAGGAGGAGCAGGTTATAAAAGAAGTATAATGTAAAACTCTGCCCTCCTTTGCTCCTGGCAGTACTCAGGTGAAGCCTCTGGCTCACCTTCACCTGAAGCACCCGTTTACCAGCTCTTCTTCCCATCCCATGGGCAGATTTCCCAGCCAGGCTACATCCCTGACAGAATTAAAGATTTGCCTGTAGTGGGGACAGGGCTTCAGAGCCTGGCAAAGGCAGTGAAGAACAAAGTCTGCATCCCTGCTTGAGTATGATACACTTGCAGCTTCTCCCCCCTGCCTAGGAGATTCTTACAAGGGGGTTTATAGAAGTGTTGGTAATTGTTCCAAAATAAGAACCAATCTAATAATACATCACTAGCAGAGATCAAGAGGCGGGGCAGGCAGAGAGAGAGAAAGCATGCACAAGCAGCCCGAGTCAAAGAGAGGAAAATTTGTCATCATATTTGTATAATTTTCCAGAATTTTTGTAGTAATGTAATGATTCCATTATACTTACGGTAAAAGAATACTTACAGAGTTGTTTTTGAACAAAAGCTTCCAAGTGGTTACATTACATAAAACAGAAAATTTAAAGTCTTTAAACAGTGCTATAAAGTGTTTCCAATGAGTTGGACTCTAATCCAAATGAATAGCAAAGCTGTAAATAACAGGAGGAGTTGATTACTTTTTAGTCTTGCAATTTATAGCATGGAAAGTTGCTGTTAAGGTACATTTCTAGGAATTAGGCCAATGACTTCAGTGGGAAAAGAGTTGGGCTGAAAATGTGTTAGAATTAGTTTTATGAAATATGAGTCTTTCTCACTGCTTCTGTTATAGAGCCCTCCTTACAAGATGTGTGAAGTATTAAATGTTTTGATAAGTAATTGCCACTAGGAACCAGCCTTTTTGACCCCTCACCAAAAGACATTGCTACTCTAACAAGAAATAAATAAGCTTGAGTCCACGAGGAAATCTTTATCTCAGGGGAAGGCAAGTATGGTATTTCCGCACTAATGCAAACAGATGTTAACATAAAAGAAACTGAAACAACACATCACTCAGAGAAAATCTAAGTTGCTCAGCCTTTCATCTATTTAACATAAATAACTTCCATAACTATGGTGAATAGGGCAGTTGATCAGAAGTCCCAGTATGGAGGCTTGGAAGTCATGGTATGAAATCTATTCATCTTACATCCCACATCCCGAAAAATGCCAATATGCGTGTCTGATGTTCTGAGGAATGCCAGTACCACATACCTCTATTTAGTGGCCTATTTACGTAGAGACTAGCTTTCTGCTGAAGTGTAAAATACTGTTTTGGCATAGTTGGAGGCTACAAAAGTAAGTTGTGTGCGCTGTAGCTGTGCATCAGCTTTTAACATCCTTTGGGGGCAGGCAGGCAGATGTGGTAGTTCAGCCATCAGGCAAACCTCACAACATGTTCAGAGCTGCCTTCTGATTACCCAGACATGTCAAGCTCCTCTCCAAAAAACAGCAGGTGAACTCTGATTTATTTGCTGTATGTGAGAAGAGGGTAAGTGCTGTATTACCCCAGTTACAAGCTAGTAAACCCCATTTACTCATTATAGTCCTGTGGACTTCTGTCTCTGAGCAGTGGAGCTTGACTTGAAAAGCCTTACAAAGAGGAAGGATAAGTCTGTGGTTGTGCTGGGAGCAAGATTTTGTAGATCAAATTTTAGTTCGTGTCCTGAGCTGTGGGTACCATTGCCTTGCTCTCCTGTCAGCCACCAGTCCTTTTCACCTGCAATAGAGAGATAATATTACCTTGGTCTACCATTTCTATTTAGATCCTAGACACTTGTCACCACAAACTAATCGTATAAAAAATGGGGCCCTGAGCTTAACTGAGAAGTCAAGGCATAGCACAAATGATTTGTCCATCTAGTATCCAAGTGGGGCCACATACTTGGAGTAAGAGCAGTGCTAAAAGCAGCAGATTTCAGCTCAGACCTTCAGAGGCTTGCTAGTTGCCCATGGAGCTTGGGGAGGAGATAGCCCTCTGCTTTCCTCCTACTCCAGTAAGGACCTTTTTTGGACCCTCTTGAAGCAGATGTGCATCCAGGAACCCTGTAGGGGACAGGACCTGGGAAACCTTGGGAAAAGTTTCCACATATGGCTACACAGCTGCAGGGTGGCCCAGGGGACATTCCAGTGTCATGTCCGTAGCCCTCCATCAGGGAATGATGGAGCTGGGGACATTGCCCATAGCCAAGGGCCTACAAAAATTAATTTATTATTCCTATAAGGTGTCTGAGGTAAATTGACTGAATCTAAGAAGTTGATGCTTGTTATTTCCAATGGGTCTGGCTATTCATTTAGCAGTGGAAAATGACCAGGAAGGGACCATGACTCCCACCATCAGCTTTTAACCTTTCAACCTTTGGTTTAAGACATAGACTGCTTCTTGGCTTTCCCATACTGTTCCATGTTTGTAAGAAAGAGTCCTTCGTACACTAACTTCCCTGTAAAATGCAAATCCCTCACTTAAAATGAGAGCAGTGGGCATCCTTCAGACTTCACATGACACAAACTGGAATTCAAGAGCTCATGATACCATAAAATGGAAGACAAGCTGCAATGTTTGCATTTAAATTGACCTCTCTGAACAAATATTTTGGAATTGTTCGTAAAAAATAATGTTCCAGTAAAGATGTGATTAATGCCATTAGTCATCAGAACTGGACCTTCTGCATTACCATAGACATCAGAGGCAAAGTTCCCCTTGCCTTCAGCAGGAGTGGATTATGTTTCTAGTAGATTTACTGACTTTACCTAACATGTCAAAACCATCAAGGTCCATCGGAAGACCACGGTATGTGAAATGTTGTGCTTAATAGCAGAAGAAAAGACCATTTCGGAACTCGAAGAAGCTGATGTGAATGGGGCAATAAAAGAACACATTAAATGGCAATGCCTCTATTGAAAGGAAATTCACAGGCATCTGGGGTCATTAGCTTTCATATCCCAGCAATCAGGAAATTAACCTTTAACCCTTCTCTGTTGACCTCCTCTCCTTTCTCTTTTTGTGTCATTTATTCTTTTTTCCTAATGACTGGAGAAGATAGATACATGTTTCTGAAGGCTACAGTCTACCTCCTTTCTATACCTACCTAAGTGCTGCAATGTCTGTGTTCACTCAAGAAAGAGTCAAAGCTTCACTCAGATTTACTTCCACATCACCCTTACCGACACTAGAATTGTTTATGCTTCATTTATTCCAAATCCTGTGTTATTTAATAACCCTTGACCTAGATATAAATCTTACTGTCATCTTTGCTAAATCTTTACTGTCACCTAGAAGGAGGCAAAGCACTGGAGGTGTTGGAAACCCCCTCATTCAAGGAGAGTTTGAACCCTTTGGGTTTGCATAGGTTGATGCTTCACAAGGGGTACGTGGAAATACACCATGGCCACATTAAAAAATTGAAATCAGGAGTAAGAGTTGCCTTTAACATTTGATCTTGAGGGAGACGAATGCAGGAATGACTTATTTCACCTCCTGATCCAGGGATATCTGTCAAATACAGCATCAGATCATTAGGTTTCAGAAAGAATGTGATAACATCACTTCTAAGCACAGAAAAGATGACTATAAAGGCAACAAACAATGGTTACAACTCTTCAGGGCTGTGATGACTGTTTACAAAATGTCTGAATTGCTGTGAGTTAGCAATATTAGCTTTATCAGGAAAAAACTGGGAGAGCAAAACATGGCCTCTTGTCATGAAAAATGGAAATTCTGCCTGAGTAAGATCTAAGGAGCCTTTTCTGCAGAGCAATTGAAAGTCCTGAGTCATCACACCAAACCATAAGCTGCCGGCTGCAAATACAGACACTAAATTCCCACCTATGTTCACTGCATGTATTGTGAATGGAATTTTGCTGACATAGCTGTACTTCACCACATGCCAAAATGCGAATTTCTCCTATGGTTTTCTTTTGTGTGAAGGCTTCCTTCCCTGCCTTGGGTCATGCCTGTAATGTGTAACAAGAGCTAAGACTGGCGTAACTAGTCCCCAGACCATCATGCTCAGAGACACATGGTGACTGGGTTCTTACCTACACACTCAGTTTTTAGACTTTTTTTTCCTGTAGAAGCCACAGGTGGGTGGAGAACTCTAGATCTGATTTTTTTGTGAGATGTGGCTGGCATATGTACCTGGCAGCTCAAAAGCAGTGCTGGGTCCTTCCCTTTAAGCATTGCTAAGGTCACACTGATACCGTTCAGCATCTCTGGAGTCACCCTGAAGCTGTGTGCTGTTTTAGACTTAAGTGATAGCTTTACCTCCAAAACCATCTTAAGTGCTCACCCAGAGAAATGAAAACTCTGTGGGCACCACCTGCAATTCCTAATGGCTGGTCCAGCTTTGCAGGGAAGATATGCTGAGAAGAGGTGATTATTTTTAGGTTATTGAATAGGGATGCATTTGGCATGGTGGAGCATAGGAGTCTGGTTCCTCACCAGAGTTGCACCATCACTTCTTGTCCCCTCCTCTTGTGCGGACCCTGCCAGCTCACAGGGAGCATTTGATTTATTTCCTCTGGGCTCTGTCAGAGGAATCGCTGCTATTTGCAGAGAGCTGTCCTGAAGCATTTGGGGAGGCGTAGTTTTACCTGGTATATTTTTCCAGACAGTCAAGGTGATTGTTTCCTCCCCTGGCTGTGGCAGGCCCAGCACGCCAGGGGTGGTGGGCTTTGGTTGTTGATGGGTTCTCCCACCCCTGTGTGAACTGCAGTGGTACGTATGGGTGGAATGGAAGAATGCCCTTTGCTTGGTTTCCTGCTCTCTCTGTGACCAGGAGCGCTCGAGGGACGGACGACATGTTAAGGAACTGGTAATAGAAATAAATGAAGGCAATGTCCCACTCCTATTGTCCATAGAGGCTATTTTTGGTGCAACTATTTTAAGGGTTGTGCTGGCATTCCACATCCTGATATTTCAGCACATTTGCCTCACCTACTGTCTGCATTACTGGGTTTTCAGCTACAGATCAGCCCTATGCCACTGCTGTGATTTTATGCCCTATCTGTGTTGTACACACAGTGTCATCGGCACCTTTTATTTATAAAACAATAACTTCAAGAATAAAAGGGGCGTATCCACTCTTGACTGCCCCCAGCACTTAAGAGCCTCAGCATCATTTTAATATTCGATGTACGATGCCTTAATCAAGCAAAACACACTTTGTGCAGAAGCTGTTTAATAAAATAAAAACATGCTCCAAAGTGACCCACATGGCAGGGCTAATTTCGTATGCTGCTCTTCATGCTTTCTGTCTTACTTCTGCTGTTTACAGATATTTTTTTTCTCATCTGTTTGCACAGGGAGTAGATGCTGACATTGTCCTTTTCATGAATAAATCTCTTTTTAGCATGTTGGCCAGCATAATAAAAAAAATTATCAAACAAATTAGAGCCTGAACCTGCAACCTTTTCTGATGAAAGGAAAACCTGTTCATGGGCCAGCTCCCTGGCTTGCAAGTGACTTTTTCTGTAGGAAGAGCTGCTCACATGAGCTACATGTACAAGGTCTCAGAACTTTTGCGCTGCAGAGCTTGACTCTCAGCCAAAGCTGGAGGCAGCTCAGCAAAGGGAATAAAGGTGGTTGTCAGAGACGAGTTTCAGTATCCTTTTCCTTTGCCACCTGGTGCATTGGAATGGTCAAAGGTTGCTGTAATTTATTCTATGGCTTATGATCTTTGTGGCATGGTTTGCCTCCAAAGCAAGAATTGTGTCTGTAGTAGCTCTTCCAGCAGGAGAATTAGGACATGGTGCTTCCAAAATTACGTAGATTGCAAAGTAGATTGATGGGAAGAAGTCCTCACAAAGACTGTTAAATATGAAGGCAGCACTTCAACCTGAGATAACCTCTGAGCTGTCTGGAGGCTGAGTGTCTAAATGCGAAGCACTCCCTTATGTTGCTCTTCTACCATTAGCCATGTGGACCTTCTTCTGATGTGTTGTGTCTATCCTCATGCTCATAGCTAACATCAGTGATTCCCAACTCCAAGTTATAGTGTTTGGCTACATCCTAGTAAGCAACTGGCAAGAAATGCTCAGGACCTGGCATATATTGACCGAACTGCCATACGTTAAACTTCCCTCTTCCCTCCTGCTTCCAGGAAGAGGACTGGTACCCACTTGTATACAGATGTTGAGGGACCAGCACAATACAGGTACTTATGACCTGCATCCTTACCAGCTCAACTGGAAGCGGATGCCCTGGCCAGAACAGTTAGCCTGGCTCAGAAATGCCACCCAACTTCAACCAGGTGATTTTGCGTGTAGATCAGGAGGTTGCACAGGACAACATCTGAGAGGCAGCAGATGTCTGCAGCTGAGGTTGTTCCCAGCACATGCCAGCTGCCAGGAAGTGCAGGAGTCCCCACCCCACCAAGTGAGGTTGCAGGATGTGCAAAGTATCCTTCTCTGTGCAAGAGAGGTGCCTTCTCTGGGGTTTCAGCCCAGAGAGCAGCGGTGTGGTGTCTGCTGCCTCGTGCCCCCTGCCTCTGGCACACATTTTGCCAGTTTCCTCCTTAGCATGGTGAGGAACAGCTTCAGCTTTGTCAGCCTTTCAGAAGGGGAAAATTGTGTTCCCAGAGGAGGTTGCCAGTTCACAGAGCTGTGGAGACTGACTACCCAAAGGTGAAAATAACAGGATAGAAAGTGTGTTTACAAAGAACTATTTTTGTCAATGGATGATTTGTAGTAGGTGCAATAATAAAAAATTAAAAATTAATATGGCTGACCCAGGCTCTCAGCAGCACTGGCTCCCACTGTGCTGCAAAGGGTATCAGCCTAAGTCCTTTATGAAGCCTACAAGGTAAGCAAAACTCCACTTGGTATCTTTCTTCGCTCCAGCAAGAATAGTCAATAAGGCCTTTTGTGTTGTGTTTGGCAAGGAGACAACAAAAACAACTGCATCTTCAGCCAAGAAAAGCCTTGCAAGGGTAAAGATGATAGGATTTCAACTAAACAGCAGAAGTGCACTTTGGTATGAATAACTTTATAGGCTTAATATGCCAATGTATACAGCAAACGTGGTGCTGCCAGCTAGTGTTGGTTGAGTGTATCCAACAGCAGCCAGCAGCCAGCAGTTTGGATACATGTTGGTGCTTAGGAGAGTTTTGAAGGGTAATCTTGCAAACATCAACAGAAGTCCTACAAAATAATGCTGGTTTTACAGAACCAGATACACAAGGTGAATTGTTTAATGGGAAAAAAAAGAAAAATAAAATCCACAAGGCAATAATTCAAACAGTGACAGTTGACCAGATGTATGTCAAAAGGGGAGGCCAGTTGAAGAGACATTTCTGCAAATATCTAAAATGTCAATAAAAAGAAGAGTCTTCTGACTTCTGCAGTGCTGCCAAACGTCTTCAGACACAGGAGTAAGTCCAGAAGAAGAGTCATCAGAGCCCTCCTGTATAAGACATAAACAGGCCCTCAGGTCTGATCTGCCATCCATAAAAATCTGTCTTCCCCCTCTGAGGGGGCAACCGGAGCCCCTAAGAGCATGAAAGATGTTAGTTTTGGTTGTTGTGTCCAAGATCAGAAGGCTACTCTTATTTCTTCTTGCTTCCTCTACTCCTCTGCGTAACACACTTAATCTCTGTATGAAGCACGGGAGGTTCATGTTTGCCTTAAGCATGTATTTCGGAAAGACTTTAATAATTCATTGAAATAATTAAGGGTGAGGAAATCCATAACTTTCTGTGGCAGTTTGCTCTCAGTGCCCGTCAACCCTAGTGCTAAAAATGTGTGCCATATTTCTAATTAAATGGGTCTGATCTCACCATCCAGTCTTTGATACTTGCTGTCCTTTTCCTTCATGAGGTTAAAAGAGCTCCTATATACCCAATATTTTTCTCCCTTAGAGTGCTTTTCTGCTGTCTATCAAATCATCCTTCAGTCAACTTTCTGATGAGCTAAACAGATTGAGCTCTCAGCCTTTCACCAGAAAATAGCTCTCTAGTTGCCCAGTTGATTTGGGGCTCTGTTTTTTATATGTTTGCTGACTCCTTGCAAATACTTCTGGTCACATGAACGTCAGAAGTACACTCGCTATTCCCGGTTTGGTTTTAGCAGTGCTGCATACAGATGTGCTTAGGGTTGGCTGGCTTGTCTGTTTGCTTGTTTTTAAAATACAGTAGCCCTTTTGTCCTTGGCCATTGGGGTCCCCAGATTTCTCTGAAGAACCCATTCCAGGTTGCAGACATCTTTTCTAGAAGAAATCGGCATTTGCTGCTTCTAGGTGTGTTTTATTTTACTGAAAAGGACCCTGCAGTACAAGCCATCTGAACTATATACCATGTGTACCCACATGTTATTTTTCCCTCTGACTGTTTCAGTGTCATTGGTGAAGTGTGCTGTACACAAGGGTAGCTGTGGGAATGTGACTGGGGCAGAGTGCAGAACTTCAGCAAGGGGGAGTCACAAGGGTTAAGTGTGCCTCTGTCTGATCCCACTGTCAAGGGATCCCAAGTATCCTGAGAGGCTTCTGTTCAGTGTAGAGGTGATCAATGCCTCCACAGCCAAATTCTTTCAAATAGTCAGAGGAATTTTTTGAAGGAAATAATGTGATTACATGTTACTTATGTCTTGCTATCTGTTTCTGAACTGCCCACGTCAGTACTCTGCCCTGATCAGCTAGAAGGCTGGCCTGAATGATTTTGATAAAAGGGCACTTAATACGAATAACCGTTCTGCTCAAGTTTTGACCCTCTGAAACCAGGATATGGGCATGTAAGCCCCAATGAGAGCTTCCACTCCGCTGTCCCATACTTACTAGAGCCCTATCACCCATCTAGTCTCATTGCACTCACCTCACTCTACTAGTCCCCACGGCCACCACAACTTTTTCAGGGTACAGATTCCTCCTTCTCCTGTTTTGGAGCTGGGTCACCCAGTTTTTGCTGCAAGGCCTGTTCAGTGAGTTGTCCTAGAACCCTGGCATTTACTTAATCTGGGACTTTTGTTTTGTTTTGGGTTTTTTTTTAGAGTCTGTTTTATTGTGAAAGCAAAGGGTTACTAGGGGGCATAGATTAGCAGCTTTTTTTTTTATTATTCCCTTTCTCCTACACACAAGACTAACCAACAAACATTAAATAAATGAATAACCAGAGTAGAATTGAGCACAAGGAGAACTGTACCATGTCCACATCACCCAGGGAAGGGTCTTTCTGAACAAACACGTCTCATGGAAGTCTAGAGGGACACTGTGGGACATGAGAGTTCAGAGATGGTTTAGGTGTTTGGATCTCAAGGAAATAACTGGGAGTATGGTTTGGGATCATAGCTGGGAAGCTCATCTGTTTTCACAAAAAGAGGAATAGTTTGCTTTGTGGATAGCCACAAGAGATACTGGGGGAACAAGTTTTGAGAAGTTTTGTGCTGGAAGTTTTCTGAATTCCAGTAATTTACGCCAAGACATTTCTTCCAACATCCAGGGGACAATTTGTGTGAATATGTTTGTGATTACACAATCAGTGGAGGCTGCACATGAAGCAAATTCTTTGCCAGTGTCGTTAGGGATAATGGCATTAGGGAGAAATCCCAAGCAGGGCTAATTACTCAGTGTTTAGTAAGCCTGGTTATACAAGCTGCCAAAAAAGTAGTGAATGTGAATACCTCGAAGGAAGGACTTTTCTTAGTGATGATTTTGTTGTTGTATCACCATCATGCATTTTTTTGCTTGCAAAGGATGTCTGTTTCCTGTTTATTTCCCCCAGCTGATGTACAAAAGGAATAAATGAAGCTTGGTGAGCTAAAGTGAGGAAAGATGAGCAAGCCAATAAATCACAAAGTCATTAAGAGCAGGGAACAGATTTTTTATTGCATTATGAAATGCACGGGAAGCCGCTGAACACTCCTGCACACAGGGATGAGTCTAGTCACATGCATATTAAGAGATGAGCCATTGCATTTTGAAGATTAATATTCAGTGAGTGAGCATTGTAAAAGAAGACTTTACAGGAGTCAAAATTAGAGGCTGTGAAGGGCTAATTGCTCTGACCACAGACTTCACAATGGAGCAGACTGATTTCTATATGCAGTGCAGTTTGCCATCTCATTCCTTTGTTGTGTTGTGAAGCTCAGAGAAGCAGGACAGCACTGTAGGGCAGCCTTGGTTGCTTCACTTGCTTTGGCTGAGTGAGACGAGGAGATGGATAAAAGGATGCGAGGAGTCTTCATCCTTAACTTCAGAAAAGGGGAATCCTTCACTCTCCAGAGTCCATACCAGATGGATAAACAAGAAACAGAGTCTTCTCCCCTCTTCCCCAAACCCTTCTCCAAGGACTACATGTAAAGCAGAGCGAAGGAGGGAGGTCAGCAGTAAGGTGGTGGTGCCCATCCTCAGACTGTTTAGCAGATAGGTGGGTTTTCATGTCTGGGGGAGGTGTCCACCAGGTGCAGCAAAAATGCAGCCTGTAAAGCATCTGGGATCTTGAGAGAAACAAGAGTGTACAGTTCACAGAGGGACTTGTGTGATGTGCAGCTTGTTAAAAGGGAATTAAGACTAACCTTGTGATCTCTCAGAAAATGACTGGTGGCCAACACAGACATGTGAGACCTGAGGTTTAGCAACAAACAGGCAAGCTTGCTTTCCTCTGTGCAAGTTTGACATCAATGAGAAAGGTCACATACAAGTATTGAACACAATTAAAATGCACACAGAACAGAACCTCTTCCAAGGCGTTTGCTAAGACGCAAAGCAGAAAAGACATGGTCACCTTTGAGTAATGTGTGAATAGCTGCAAGGTTGACTCAATAATCACTGTATAGGCCTTTTTGTCTTCTCAAAATTCACTGCCAGCTTTTCAAAGACAGAACAACATATGCTCTTCTTAAGGTGCTGATCCATCTCAAAGTGATGAATACTAGCAGGGCTAGGAGATTCATCTCTTATCTAACATTTCCTGTAATGAAACCTTCTTGCTAAACTTGAATGATTTGGATTAAAATTTTCCATGTCAGATATTTACCTCAAGTTGCTTTTTTAAAATGAAAGCATCTTTGCACCTGTTTTCAGAAGTCTTGTATCAGCATTCTCACTGTAGAAGACATTAAAATTGCTTACTAGATCCATTACTTGCAAGAGCAGAGGTAATTAGGTCTGGTGTTACTCCACAAGAAACAGAGAGCTAGAGAAGTTACATGATCAGATGTTTTTGACAAC
>VYZS01054728.1:0-10356 GCA_013400695.1 Neodrepanis coruscans
TTGGGAAGGAATCAAGAAAAAAAACAGTGAATGGCCAGTTACCTATGTAGTTATCTGACCAAGTCTATAACAACAGGTATAGCTTGAAGCACTTTGCCTTTGCCAAATTCAATTGAGTAATACAAAATAAATAATTTAAGGCTGCTACCATGATCCTGAGTATCTTTTAGTCTGGGCTTCCCTTACTGTCACATTGCTAACTCTTGAAAACTATAACCTTAAAGAAGCACCTTCATGGGCTGTGCCTTTGAGCAGACATCCAAGTTTTGTTTCCATTAACTAGTTACGTACATTTCTCAAAACCCACACATTCCTCTTCCAAACACTTCTATTCTGAATATTATTCCTTTATGGCTTCTGTCAAAGAGAGTAATCACAAACCCACCACCTCATATCACTAAATTACCAGTTTCAATGCTGATTTTGCAGATAGCCACCATAAATCTCAGTTCTGAACAGATTTACTTTTGTATGTATGTGTGATTTCCAGTTACCCACATTCTTTTTCACAACATAAATTAAAATGGACGTATGATGCTCAGAGACTTCAAGGGTCACAAAAAAGGATAGGGTTTTTCCTCAGGGATGGAGAAAATACTCAGTGTTAAGAGAGGAATAATGTGAAAAATATAATAGAAGCTTTGCAGTAGGAAATTTTTTAGGGCTAAGAGAAAATTATTAAAGAATGAAAGATATGAAATTTGAATTTCAATTGCTAATTTATAATATATGCATTATAATTTTAGTTAAACAAAGAAATAAGAAAGCATATGAAGCCATAAGAATACAAGGAAATTATTTGAGACGTGTCAGTTTAAGTATTGAAGCCTAATTTCATCTTATAAAACTTTGCACAACTTCTCTGCAATTCAGCTATTTTACAACAGCGGTAAACAGTAGATCAAACTCATGCCGATAAATTCAGTGCTTTGGGATATCATCTAATTTACAACAAATTGATTAATTCAACAGAAATTTCACTTCATAGTCAGCTAAAAGAAATAATAATTATGAGGTATCACAGCAATCTTATAACGGTTAGATTCTGCCATGGCTAAAAATACACGAAACTATTCTTTGAGCAGGAACGAAAATGCAGAACAGTCTGGCTTGAATCAATAACATAAATAGTAAATTGAGAAAAACTCCCCAAATCTATAAGGAACTCTCTATTGAATTATCCCCAAAATAGCAAAAAATCCATTATTGACAGTGCTTGCTGAGGATAATCTCTCTTGACTCTATGAAATGCTGAGAAGCCAAGAAGCACACAGGCTTCCATAATTTCTCTGGGGTTCTGCTGCCGGAGAAACAGTGCCATAAATGGGAATCTTTCTGTCTGAAAAAGAACAGTTTTTATTAGATTCTGAAGGAAAAGATTTGGGTCATTCCTGGGAGACATGTTTGGCTGGGGGAAGCAAGTGAATGTCTTCTCCAGTAAGAAAAGGAAAAACTTATTTCCCGAAGAATCTCTCAACTTAGTAAATACCTTGAACTACTAGATGATATACTAGTCTTTCCTGCAACTCAGAAAGAAAATATAATCATAGTCTGAACAATATCTACTGGGGTTTCTTTATATTACATTTACAATTATTTTAATCTCCTGAACAATAGATTTAAATAGAAGTTTTCTGGTTAACATTAAATTTACTCCATGCTCCAGTGTCAAAACAAACTACTTATCCAAGTGACTTCTAATGCTGTACTTGTTCCCACTGTACATAAAGAAAACCTCTGAATGTTCTTAAAGCAATTATTGAAATTTTTTATTTCTATTACCAAATAGAAAGTGAATCAATCTGATTGCATTCATACAGTACCTAGAGACATAGATCAATTATATACTTTCATCAAAAGCTGCACTTTTATGATCTACCATCAGGATTATTATAGAAACATATGGTATTTCTTTACAATAGTTATTATCACATCAGAAGAACAAAAAACTTTACATAAATGTATATGAAATAGTAGTGGGTGTAAAAAATAAACAACTTGTGACTACAATATCTTTGACAATTATTTCTATGTAGTTAGGGTTTCTTTTCCTAGTCACCATATACAACTTGAAAGTATTTATTTTTCAATCATCTTTAATGTATAGCTTTTCCTGAGTTCATGCCTGTTTATGAAACACTGAAGCCAAAAGAATCAGGTTTAAGATGTACTAACATATATGAAATTAAATTTCCTCTCTTTCCTGACAATGCACCATTCTGTTTGAATATATATTTGCACTTTAAATTCTATTTTGCATTAACAAGATGGTATGCACAGCGATACTTTCAGATGATGACCACAGAAGGAGCCTTTTGTTTGGAGCAATCTCCTTCTTGGAAGTTTCTGATTTGACAAGATACAGTGGAACACACCAAACACATGCTCTTTATTATCTTCAGGATATGGATAGTCAGACAACAGAAAACTAAACAAGCTACCTGGTAGGTGCTGCATGGACACAGGAGAGAACCTGCACATACACTCTGCAGTTTAGCCGTGCAGGACTTGTCTCCCAGTATTTTCAGCCCTTTCTCTGATAATGATCTGTCCAAAGTTTCACTCATTTTCCAGCTGTTATGGTTTCAAAACCCAGAATGGGGGTGAGGTGTTGAATCTTGTGTTTTGTTTTCCCTTTTAACTGTTTTCTGTTTTTTTTTTCTTTCCTTGTTTTGCTCCTAGGAGCTCTGTGTGTGTGGGCGTGGACATCAGCTCAGCCCTGCCCCAGAGCTGTTCAGGAGCAAGGGGCCNGAGTTCTCGTCCGGATTTTGGTGGGTAATTTTTGTTTACCATGGTAAACTAGCACACCAGCATAGAATTGGGAAAAGGATTTCAATATCCTACTTTCACATAGAAAGAGGTGATTTGATTTCTTGTGATCATTCATATGCATAGAACAAATACAATCTGTATGTTGAAGAAGCTCATTTCCAAAAACCATGGCTTCTTACTTTCAGAAGACTTTTTCTTTCCTAATGTTAAAGATCCAAAGTAAACCAAGGTTATATTAATACAAAAAATGTACTATACTGGGTCTGGCTCAGATGAAGATAATTTTCTTCATAGCATCTGGAGAGGTTCTGTGTTTTAGTTTGTGACTGAAACAGTGTTGATAATATACGGGCTTTTGACTGTTGCCTAGCAGTCCTTGTATCCTTTGCACATACCCAAAATCCTCAGTCTCTGACAGAAGCCTTTAGGTTCATGGACCAAAATACCTTGGAATCTGCCATGACAACTAGTGTGTTTTTAGAAAAAACAGTGATATCTGTAACAAATATTTTATCTTGAGACATATCCTGAATCATTCAGATAGAAAGCTGGTTCCATTTTCAGTTCATTCCTTAGATGACAAAACGATACCGACCTTCATATCATTAGGAGAGAAGCAAGGAAAAAAAACCCTGAACAGACTAGATGTTAATTTAGGACTTCTTTTTATGCAAAGTAGTAAAGATCAATCAACTTATAATTATAATCAAACAAATAATTATGAAATATTTGATACTGTGATTCACTCATAACAGAAGGATGTAGTAATTGCTGGAGTAGTTTTAAACTTAAAAAGTTTATCAAGTGATTATATGTGTTTCACAAAATTATGTTATATCAAGCTGTTTGAAACATCATAGCTTTACAGAGACAACATATTTACTTCTTTTAAGATAACTTTATTAAGGAAATTATTTGTGAGCAGGTCAGTATTATATGACCTAGAGAATTCACAGATTTGACTAGAATAATAAATTACATAGAAAGAAGAAATTCAGAAAATATGAATAAAATTTCAATTCCCCAAAGAAAATGTTACTTTTTAATTTAGCTAAGAATGGATGTTCCCCTTCCTCCAACCCAATTCAAACAATTTTGTATTTTGCAGTGCATTATCTAATAGAACGTTTTGGAATCCTTGCTGTTTCTACTGTCTGATCCATACAACTTTTCATACTGTTCATTTCAAGTACTGCTTTTCTAAGCTGTTTGAGACACGAAACAGAATAGAAGATGCAACTTATACCAGATGAAATACCAAAGTAGTCCTCTTGTCAGCTACATTAAGAAAATTATGATGAAAAAATTAGGGGGTTTAGAACATTTATCTCTGTCACATTCAGTGACTCAACTGTTGCAAGTTAGTCTTAATTAAATAAACATTCCTTTCTTTCCCTAAGCACTCAGCAAATATTTGAGGGAATTGTAAATAAAGAGCAAGAACTGGTAACAAAACACATCCTCATCTACTTTTTTATTTCACATGTACTCTACTTAACAAGTACTTAACTTACAAGTCCATGGCTGTCTAGAAGTAGCTACCAGGTAAATTACATCTCATTTCGGGTTTTGTATGGACACAACATATTTAGACACAACAGAGTCTTTCTTTTTCTGCAGTATATTCTTGTGTTCATATCACAGCAATCAGAGGAGAGAGAACATGTCATAATGAAGGTAGCACAACCAAAGCTTTTGTGATCTTGAAATTAATAAATTTAACTCGGTTGAATTTTTCACACTTGTATATATAAAACACATCAAAATCAAAGGACTTGAATAAAATAAAACATACCTCTATCAGCTGCACTGAAAGCAAGGATTTTGGTGGTTTTGTTGCAATCGCATTGGCCAACAAATCTGATGTCTAGTTCTTTTGATGATGTTTAGCTTAGCTTTTGGGAAACATTTTTAGTATTGCTTAAGATAAACTTTTTATAGTTCAGTGATCTGCCCTATATGTTCACTTTAGTTTCTTTCAATTATATCACAGTCTTCAGGGGTTTTTTTTCCCTCAAAAAATACCAGCACCTTTTTATTCTTAACTTTGAACCACCTAGATTTTTGCTTAATACATCAGTTCTAAAAATTACATGAATATATTTTAACTGGATACTGTACAGGAGCTGAAATTATGTGCTGCACTTCATAGAGTGAGACAAAAAGTAAAGGATGCAATTTTAATGACAGTCCAGGGAGTTTTGTTGCTTGGCTGCATATCCAGATATCTTCTAATTGTTGCTGTCAAGATTTGGGATATGTCTGAGGAAGATGTTACTGGATGAAATTTTATGACTCTTCCTTTAAAGAACCTCAAAATCAGAGAATCGGGAAGGTCAGTTCCTAACCAAAACATTTATCAAGACAGAAACAACTTCTTTGGTTTAGACACTTCTATGAGCATCTGCTGCAGAGATTCAAAAGGATGAGAATTACCTCTACTCTGGCAGCAGAGCAGTAAAGTCATTCTTAAGCACCAATAATAGCCATTAAATTGGCATAATGACAAATAGGTAAGACCCTATTTCAAGACTGAAAAATAGTCACATCTAAACAAAAGCTCCCCTGATCATGTTTTTTTCCTTCCAGCTCATAATAAAAAGACACTGATATAGACCCTTGGGCCAAAATACAACTTTAAGTAGGGCTTGGGAGAAGTGGTGTCTATGAATTATTCAAACCATTTTCTTAGGGGAAGTGGTCCTACAGAGAATGATTCTATAGAACACAGGCTTCTAAGTTTGTCTAAAATTTAGCTGAAAAATATTGAAATAACTCAAACTTTTCTTGTTAGGTAACAACTATGGCTCTTTTTATTCTTATAAATGCAGCTCAACATACCAAACATGAAATCGGTTATTTTTATATTTTGATTAAACCCACAGAACTCAATTTTCTGTCAGTAGAGCAGAATGTGTAGTGTTAACTTAGCTGATTTGTCTACAGCTCAGCTTTTATTCAAAGGAAAGGAAGAAGATAAAGAATGGAGGTGATAGTAAAGATATCAGTATTGCTAAATGCAAGGTTCAAAAAGTTATTTACTTAAGGTCTCAGTTGATGTCATCAGCCTTCTAGAAAAACCTCTGTTCCTTTAAGAAAACTGTAGTTATCTAATTAATGGTTCTATCAAATATGAGAAGCAGCACTAAAGTTTCTCAGGAAGGCTTCACTTTGCATAACAGTTCCATACTCAAAGTGGTCAGAATAATTCAGTGTTCTCCACTCAAAAACATCCAAGAGTAATTACTTAAAATCCAGCTTTAATAACTATGTATTTTATAAGTTAATCTAATAAGTTTTTTTGCATCCACGTATTGTCTTTTATTCAGAGGAAATACTGAACTGCATTGATTCACTTTTATGAAATAGAGCAATTCTGATCATCAAATTTTAATTTCTTTATATATAAGAACCCTAAGTCTTCACTTTCTGCTTTGATCTAAAGATAGCGTTTCCAAAGTTAGCAAAGATAAACATGCTTAACAACAAATAGAGTTAATTTAATTTAATTAAAGAGTTATACAACACCAAACCAATAAGGGCAATGAAGTGCTCGTTTAATAATTGTAAATGGCTATTAAATAAATACCAAACTGTTGTGAGATGATTCTGTGAACCAGGAAGAAGCAACAAATTTTAGTATTTTTATTTTGGAAATCTTCCAAGATAAAATTTTCTGAGACACAATATTTTACCATGCAAAGCTTTGTATATATTGATTTCTGTTTCAGTCAAAACCCAAACTTTCTGAGCAGAAAATGCATAGTTTTATATATTATACAGGAGGATACTGATTACAAAGTCTTTGATTCTAAAATTATAGTTGCTATAAATTTACTTCCAACTTTCATCATACAACAAAAACTTAATAAAAGAAAACTAAAATTATATCCCAACCCAGAAATATATAGATTGCCTCAACAGCTGTGAATTCCTCAAATTATTGCATATACATCCTAGAAGTATCTCTTAGTAATGGAGCTGAATAAAAATATAGATGGTCAATAAATTAGTATATCTAATACAAATGTCCACCCATAAAACCATATAAAAACCTACTGAAATATAAGATAAAAAGAAATAAGTAGAAAGAGATAATGTAGGACTTACAGCAAGAGTTTAACAGCCAGCTTAGTTATAGAGCTGCAAAGTACAGAAATACCAAACGGTGACTTGGGAGCAATAATTTGGGTTTTCTTGTGTGTGTGTGATCTTACAATGAGAGATATTAAAAGATTTCCATTTGGAAATAGCTTCTCGTCTAAATATTAGCTGCTGGTTTAGCAAAAAAGACACCTGCATTCATTTTACAAAGAGAAAAATGAAAAAAAATAAAGAAAAGTAGAAGACACAGTATGAGCCATGACTGGCCCAAATTTCAGAAATTAAGGGACATTTGCATTAACTCAACAGGGCTCAGATTAACTGGATTGGCTCAGGACAAAATTTTTATTAAAATTACAAAATCAGAAAGTGAATTATGTGTAAGGGAAGAAACACAGGTTTGTTCACCAAATTTCAGCATCAAAAGTTTTGGTTTACATAAAGCTAATCTAGTTGTCAGGATTCCCCCTTCAGCCATAAGGGAAGACAGGCACTTCCAGAGTAAAATTTACCTCATCTTGTCTAGTTGCTATAAACTGTCTGTTAAGGTATGAAACCAGCTGTTCACTTTTAAAGTGGCTTAAGATGAGGCCATCTTATCAGGTAGCAGCAGAAATATTGATTAAAAAGTAATAAAATCTTGCTCACAAAATTCAATTTCTTGATATATGCAGCTAGAACAGATAAAGAACCAATGCAAAATAAATGCTACAAAACCAGAACATCAAGTAGATATTCAGTGAGATATCTCAGGAATGGCAAATATGTCTTGAACTCTGCTCTACGTAATCCTATGTTGCACTTCAAAGCAGGGATCTAAAGCACTGGCATTACTCTTGTCTGAATTGTGATAGGGTGTGATGCTGAGTAATAAAAAAAAAAAAAAAATCTATGTGTATGTCATATTTATAGAGAAAAAGAAGTAAGCTTCCATCTCTTTGTTGTGGTAACATGGGATTTGCTAGGTGTTTCAGAAACGAAAAAAAGTTTATCTCTAGGGTTCAGAAAAAAAGAAATTAGAACTAGAATAATTTACTTTTTTTTTTTGTCCTCCTTAACTGGAGGGAAGTTGTTGACTCAAGTCCCAGAGGCTAGGAGCAACTTCAAATATTACTTACTTAATTAAAGAAAGTCTGATGCAATGACATTTGGAAAATATAAAGACATATATAAATGCACTTTATAGTATTTTGAGTTCTGAATGGTTAATATAATATAAAGATAATGAGTTGGTTTACTGAGTGCTTGTTGGTGTACCGTTACTATATCAATACCATGATAAGAGAGGCATGTTGTAGCTGGAAATTGGAATACAGTGTCTAGGGCTCTTAATTTACAGCAGTGATGCTAATTTTTCCTTTGAACTTTGTCTGGTCATATCATTCACCCTATTAATCACTCACAGTATTTTCAAGAATGGTTGTGTTGACATTTTTTAAATTTGTTTGCTGTGATATTAATGTTAAAATTGATCAACTGAGAGAACTATTTTTCAAAAACATTGACTTTAAAGAAAATTTTAGGAGGCTGTGAAAACAAATGTTAATATGCAAAATAATCAGATTTGACAATAGTTCTTTGTCACTGATTATTTCAACTAATATGATAGTACCCGCCATTGCATATCTTTTTTTCCCTACACAGGCCATGGGAATAATTTTCTCCTTTTTTTCAATATTTTCAACTGACAAATTTCCTGCCCCTTTCTGTTCTACAGAACTTCACAGCAGTGTAGGTTTGGTCTCCTCTGACCTACCATCAGGCAGTTTCTCTCTCTGTTTTCTCAGTTTTCTGTCCTTCTGTGACACTCCACTGCAGCACAGCCCTCAGATTCAGTCTCTCTTTGAAGGTGGTCCACAACGGGGATGTTCAAGAGGCACTCAGGAACCAACACAGACACTAAGAAATGGCTCTTCAGATATATCAGCTACTAAACCCGTTGCAGATCATATACAAATCATGGTTATTTGAAAGCCAATTCTAAATATTTGCACAGGAAGACATGAATGCCTTTCCCCTCTGGCATCCAAAGCTTTAACTTCAGTGTCTATTAACTGTGAACTTGCAATGAAATATCATTGTATGAAATACAATAAGTCTGTGAATTAGTCATGAGGTTTCAAGCTTCCCTACTGCTTTAAACTAGGGTTATTCTGACTCTCTTCTGAGCCCAGTGAAGTCTTTGTAGTGTGTGTCTGCTTCAGCAGGGAAGGCAGTAAATTATTCTGGTCGTTCCAGTTTCAAACAGCATCGGATCTTCTGCAGTGACTTAAGTCTCCTCAGGTTGAGAAAGCTGAACCCAGATCTCACACATTCAGAGCGAGTGTCCTAACGACCTAGTTGGAGATGTGCCTTTAAAGAAAAGCAGGGCTCTTGCTCATTTTGGCAGATTCTGCAATCAAGTAATTTGGGCTGTGGGGAAAGGATCTTGCTACAATATGTCAGAAACCAAACGACGGGCACACAAACCCTAACTATGTGGGCCACCCATGTGCATTCTATTACCAACCTTTTCGCCCCGCCAGTTTATTCTAAGTGGCTCCTTTACTGTGCCAATCATTCTGGTAGCTAACAATGCTTTGGGGTTCATTCTTCTAACAGGTACCTAAAATATCAGATATTGCAAATATTCTCCACTCTCAGTGAGGACCACTCACTGGTGAAAATGGGATTGAAATAGATTCACTTAGTTCCTGCTCAAGATTTTATTCATCTAACACACATTATATATGCATGCCTGTGCCAAGAGGCAAGCTCCAAGCATCAGACATATTTATCCTTTGAGTAACACTAGGCTAAAAGACTTAGCAGGAATGACAGAAATATGGCTTTCAATACTTTTGCCCAAAAAGAGCATAGTATAATTATCATACTTTTCAAAACCAACAAAAACAAAAAAGTAAGCATTTTAAAGACCTGCTGTAAGTAATTTCTATGAAATCTAACTCTTATTTATAAAACAGATATTTTTGGTTGCTTGAAAACTGTTCCACCTTTGCCCTGATTATAAACTCTTTGAAAATTAAAAAGTATCCTTTATCTGACCCAGAAGATCATCTAAACTTTCTCTCTATTTGTTTGATCTTATTTTTTAGACCAGCCTTGAAGTTGTATATTTTCCTTTTTTTGCAATATTAATATATAGAGAANGAATGCTGAATGGATTAATGAACACTAATTCAGGTTTCTTGTTCTTCTCTCCAATGGTTCACTGTATTCATCTATTTGACTAGTCCACATGATGAATCATAAAAGATGAAGTTCAAAGAAGCCAAAAGTTTTGTTTCCTTACGACAAGAACAAAGAAAACTGTTAGGAAGACAAGTTTTTATGGTTTCTCTGTGTGTGATCAGGTAACTTCCCATGCTGCCTGCATGGGCCCAATGGAGCCATATGGCAATTTCAGGTACTGAGAAACATTAGTAGACACCAAGGACCTCAAAAGCTTTCTTTGAATGAAGCATTTTGAAGCAAAACGGA
>VYZS01054728.1:19105-30418 GCA_013400695.1 Neodrepanis coruscans
TAAGATACTAATACTGGTAAATTGGATAGGACTCCATAGGATATGATAAAGTAATTTCTTTCTCAAGAACTTCCCACTCCTTTCAATATGCAATGATAATATGCTCTGTACATTTGTTTATGAAGTCTATGCTTTAATGGATAGATGCTACAGATTTTTCTTTTCAAATTCATGTACCATTCTGTATAAACATCCCATTTTCCTTCCTATGTAGAAAAGTATTTTTCATACTGCATGCACGTCAAAGATCTATAAATAAATAAGAAGATGAAACAACATTTACAAATCAGTGTGGAGATCTCTCCTCTGCATGCCAATAAACATAAGATCAGACATTTCTCAGCAGAAGCAGTGGATTGTTTGGCAATTGGCTGACAAGGATGAAAATGGTGCAGATCTGAGGTAGGTCACAGATGCACTGGCTGTAAATGCTGCTAGCTTATCTATTGCATACACTTTGTTTACCTCTCCTTCTTTACTGCTTATTAGTATCTTAAATTGCATTGTCTTCCTAATTTTATCTATTTTCTAATTGAAACCTGGTTTTCCCCTTAACTATCTGTAAAGTGTCCATAAAGATTCAACAAGCTATATGTTCTGTGGCTCAAGTTTTACCAACAAAAAATACATCTCATAACCCCAGAATTTCCTAGGTCCTATTGGTATATATCTGTATGATGTGTTATAATGATGAATTAAACCGCAGATAGGAAAGACCTTCAATTTAGTGAACAAAAATTTCCTTTTTCCAGCACTTTTTTCAGTCTTCTCCCCAGAGAAGACTCCAGGGGAGTCTTACCTCCCCAGGGAAGAGGCCACAGTACCAAGCCTGAGAGAGTTCAAGAAGTATTTGGTTGATACTCTNGGAAATGCTTATTGTCAAAGGTAAGAAATGAACATGAAAATGTTGGGTTTCTCCAGCTAAGAAAATTCTATTAGTTTAGGATATTTTCTGCATACATCTGCAGCTGTTGGATATTGCGTACAAATGGAAACAGGAGCTCTTTTCCCCAGATTTTACACATAGAGGAAGAGAAAAATAAAGCATCTGCCTTAGCTGATCTGTTTCCTTAGCAGAAAATACAGGAACTGGAATTCAACAGCTCTCAGCTCTAATGCAGACACTGGAGAGACACTGCTCTAGGTACATACAATATGCTAATATTAAAGAAGTTTGCATTTTGAATTTAGACTATAAAACTTCTGTTTCAGGGACCAAATGGGTCTCCAATGCTTTCAGATACGTTAATTAAAAAAAAGGAAAGTGAAATGGTATTTAAAAAAAAAATAGATACAGCAACATTGATAGGCTAACCTGTAGTTCAACAAAAAAATATTAATTGGACCCAAAAGGAAGCACACGTGCTCTCAAAGCAGCACAAATACCCACACAGAAATATCAGAAGATAAACAGTAAGCCAAGTTTTACAGAAAAATACAAAAAAGTGAAACTAAAATCTATCCAAAAAGTCATAAGACCAACAGCACAGCTGCTCACATGAGGATAGAATATGGCTGTTTGGTAAAAGTATCAAACAATGAGGGGGAAAAAAAATTGCAGGTGCTGATATTTAATGCATCACCTCAAAACTGTTTAAACATCCGTAAGAGAATTTCTTTAACATTTAAGAAACAGCAAACCACAAGTATGAGTAACAAAATATTCTCAAGTACATTACATAAAAGTTGCAAAATAGTTTGAACAGGGCAAAGAGCTCTTTGATACTCCAAGCACAGGTGAAACTGAAATCCCAATATGTAGGCAAACTGTCAGACAGGGATGCCTGGGAATAACTATTGAGATACAAAGAAAAGCAGCAGGAGAAGAGGTTGGGACTGAACTAATTTGTATGGAAAGTGCTGGGTCCTGGCAAGAGAGAAATGCTCCGGTAAAGTAGTAATGGCTCAGTAAGGCCAAAAGGGTATCTAGAATTTAACTTAAATGAAATTTACTTTAAAACATTTTCAAGCTTTTTTCCCAAATTTTCCATTTTTAAAATTTCCTTTCTCTTCTTAATATTTTCATGGTCTCCCTTCATCCCAAATACATTCTTTATGTAACAAACTAGACGACTGGAAGAGAGATAAGGAAAGGAGAAAAAAAATTGCAATTACTGACCAAAAAAAAAAGAGAAATTAAAAAAAAAAAGACACATTATAACTTTTTAAAGTATGCTTAATTCATAATAAACAAGAGAAAAATCAACACTCATTAAAAAAATTACAGTGTGAGCAAGATTTTCATCAAACTACGTGTTAATTTTTCAGTTCTTAACCTAAAACTTAGGTTAAAAAAAAGAATCTTCAGGCAAATAGAGTGAGTGGCCTGTTGGGTAAGAAGGAAGGAGTGCATGGTATTAATTGATATTAGCTATGTTTTTATGTAATTCCAGACTACAGTTTCTTCAATTAACTTAGAAAATACAGTGAACAAAAGACATGATAGGATAAATTCACAGCTAAGCAAAAAAACTTTGCAAGACCAGTTAAATAGAATTTACTGTCAGAGTGAGTTAAGTTTTTCAAAGGGAATCTTAATGACTATCCTGGTTTGACCCTGCTCAATATTTTTCTTAGAGGTTTGAATGATGGAATAGCAGAAGGCCTGCAAATATTTTATCACAGATTTCAAGACAATAAGGGAAAGGGTATGACAGCAGCAAATCAAACTGCAAAAGTATTTGTTATAGGTTTCAGAAGATCATGAGAATTTCAAATTCAGCCCAGGAAGGTAACTGCTCCCACCTCCCCCCCACAGGAATGATTTCAAATATGGAGCCCTGGCTGCCATACACACTGGCCTCAGCACAAAACTGCTAAACAATGAAAAACTGGATATTGCCCACAGAGCAGGACTAAAGGCTGTTCTTTCATGAATAGCAGTTTAGAAAAGTCTTTGATCCATTCAAGTTGTTAATTTTTTTAATAATAGAGAATGAAAGGGTAGTATTTAAGAGGACAGATTAAAGTTGAAAACTGGATATTGTCAGAACTTGTGTTGCACTATGTGATATACCAGTTCCTGGCTCACAAGGACACGCACACATACACACACACTCACAGAAGCAAGCAGACTTGACAAATAGTGAGGGAAGTACCACTGATACTGTAAGCATGACTTCTATTTTAAGCAAAATATTTCTACCATTCCAATACTGAAACTGAAAAGGGTGGTTGGGTCTGCACCATACAAATAGATGATGCATGGACTACAAGGGCAGAATTTAAAAGAGGACACAAGAACATATACGTACGTTATTTGCACTGCTTCTCTAAGCCAATGCTGTTTTGAAATGAGAAAGCCAACCTTGCTACAAAGTGTGCACAAAGATGCACTTAGCTAACTGCTGATGACGTTTAAGCCCCGGCCGGTAAAGCCTCCAAAGACTCCTCTTTGAAGTCCTTCCTTGCATTAGTCTTGAAGTCATAAGTAGCAACAAAAACACTTTCTGGCAGAGACTCTTCAAGCATACATAACACACTAGATACCTTTTACAGGTTCTAACAGCTTTTTGCAGGACTTTTCAGTCAGGCCTTAGCTAGCTCTGCAGAGGGAGACTGTGTTAATGAGAGTGTTCTTTTAGTCTCATGTGTGAGCCATTTTTGTCGTCAAAAACTTAAATCCAAAGTTCACAGAGGTTAATTATGAGTTCATTTACATTTCAATAGAATCATTATGACTGAAGCTGTTGACAATTTGTAGTGTTATATTCTTCATAGAAAGCAGAGTCCTATTGAAAATGTCCTATCTCTCCATTTACTTGCAAGGAAAACTTTCTTTTTTTGCAATTTTAAAAAAAGAAAATCTATCTTTTCAAGTTGAACCTGGTTATACTCCAGTTCCCAAAATCTAGACCTATGTTTTGTTTTAGTTATATTTGTATTGTTTCAGAGTTGTGAATGAAGTCTTACACATACATTGTAATTGGGAAAACATCTGAGAGCCAAATTCCCTGGAACTGTCTTGCGCCAGGAATGTTCTTCATTCCCCTCAGAGCTCCTATTATACAATAGTACATTCTACTCCTAGTAGAATGAACAGAGTTTTGCTGTAGCTGGTGTTACTCCTATCCAATAGGAGTTTCTGCAGCAGACACACACATGCAGAGCAGACACAAGTTATCTCCCTAAATTGATGAGTGGTTTCACCTAGTACAGTAATCCTTTTTATATGCCAGTGTCCTCCCACCCTCTCTCATTTGCCAACAAACTTCCCTTAAACTCTTGCCACTAGCTCTAGTTGTACCAGCCAGGTTTAACTCTTTAGGGGTTAAATTTTTGGGCTTCCCAGGTGGGAGCCAGTGGTTGGAATGACACAACATGAAGATAGCAGTGTTCCATTTAAAAGCACTGATGATCAGTTCATCAAACCCCATTTTAAATAATCTTGCAGCAAGTGCTTAGCCCTGTTTAACTCTACAGTAAGCATATGGTAATCATATATACCTACATCACCTGGGTACATTTATTACATCGACTTCTCTGTCAGGATGTTTATTAACTCATCGTTTCAGCATGAAATGGAGAGGCACATAAACTAGTTTCATCTACAAAATGAGAAAAGTAAAACGTAGTATCTCTCAAGAAGCTCAAGATGCAGCACCGTAGCTGTCCTATGTCTGACAGGTAACATTAGATCAGCTCTAGCGTCAAGCCTTCCTTCATTGTCACAGCTATATACATCTGCACAGAACACTCTGAGGATAAAGGACAGCTTTGTCTTTAGCTGCTGTCTTCAGCAGCTAAAGGAAAAGAATTGTTCCTTCTCTGAGTGTTTGTCAACTATCCCCACAAATTAATCGTTTTTTTGAAACTAAGCAACAAAAAGTATCAACTTAAGCTGTAAAGATGAAGTGGGATCTTACTGAAAAGATCCCATAACTGTAAGTGACTATAAGTGAGCAATGTCTAAGAGCTGGTCTGAAAAGGATATTAATATTTTTATTTTTTGTAAGCTAGGAAACCGCAACTGCAGTGTAAAACATGCATTTCATAACTGCTAATACAAGGGTGTATATAATATATTATCTGTCTAGTTTCAGGGTATAGTAGATGTTGAATTAATGTTATTAAGTTCCTAGGTCTAATATAGCAATTTCTGCACACACATATGTCAGTGCATGATCGAAATAATGTATGTATATAATAGCTTGAATTCAGAAGTGGATTACGGATAATAAGATGTACATCAGATTGTTATACCCAAAAATATATTTTTCATTTAAAACAGATTCCATTGAAAAAGTTTGCTTTGATAGAAAGCTATGGATTGGCAAGTGTCATCCTATCCTCAAGCAACCTTGTAGCGGAATAGTGTTTCTAATTATAAAATACACTCCCTACTGTCCAAATTAACATAGAATAATGTCTTTCCTTTCATAATACAATACATAGGGAAAGCTGCCTTCATTATGGTTGTCTACCTCCATCTAGTGACCAGAAGAGGTATATAAACTAACTCTACAGCAATAACTAAATGTTTGCCACCAGTGGATAAAACTTAAAAGTCACAAAACTCTGTTCCAATTAATTTGCAAGTGATGAAGGAAGGTTATGTGTTCCAAAACAAAGAGTATAGATTGTCTCCAGCATGCTCAAAGATATGTTAGCAGAATGATGCAATGCATGTAAGAATGTGCATCTCTTACGGAGACCTGGATAGAAGCGGGGGTTGTCAAGAAAAGCATGAAGCTTAACGAAGAAAAGTACAAGGTAATGCACTTGAGACAAAATAACTTAAGAGCCCAGTACAGGCTAAGACATGTATGGCTGAGGAGCAGCTTTGCTGAGAGGGACCCAGGGATCCTTATGGACAGGAAGTTATACAGGAGTCAACAGAGCACCAGTGCAGCACATAATCACAGAATATGCTGAGTTGGAAGGGAACCAGAACGATCATGAAGACCAAACCTTAGCCCTGCACATCATATGCCTGAGGGGATTGTTCAATTAAGGCAAACCAGACCCTGAACTGCATTAACAGAGGTCTTACTAGCAGAGGTAGAAGCATGATCATATCACTCAGAGCTTGCCAGGCTGCACTTGGAGTACTGTGTTCTATCCTGGTCTCTACAATTCAAAAAAGACACAGAGATACTAGAGAGGGCCTCCAGAAGGACCATGAAAGTAATCAAAATGCTAGAGAACTTGTCCTATGAGGAAAGACTAGAGGAGTCAGATCTTGTCTTCCTGAAGAAAACTCAGGAAGGTTCTTATCATAAAATTCCAGTAATTAAGGAGTGGCTACAAAAAAGACAGAGACATACAAGGAGATAAAGAGGTGCAAAATGCATTAAAAGACATTCATCTTGATATAAGAAAAAAGGTTTTTACAGCAAGAACAACTGATCACTACAACAACCTCCCCAGGTACATAGTGGAGTCCTCATCACTGGAGGTTCTCAAGACATGGCTGGACAGATTTATCTCATCTAGGCTCCCTTTTTCAGTAATGATTGGAGAAGGTCCCTTTCTATGGAAACAATAATATGCCAAGAAAGCACAGGCAGAATTCCATCTTCTGCAGTTCTGCAGCGAGCAAAAAGGAGATGTAGAAGAGTGAGAAAAAAAAAAAAAAGGATCAGGTGGATTAAACTAATAACATGAGTTCTATTTAAAAGAAGAAAAGGAACTGCTCCTTTGGAGTTAGGAATAGAATTCTAAAAACAGGCAATAAAAACTTTACTTAAGACAAGTCATAAGTACAAGTACTACTCAAGACACAAACCCTTTAAGATTGTGCTATTATGCATATTTCTCCTAAAGTATTTTGGGGTTTTTTTATGCATAACAAATAACACCAGAAGATTTTAATCCACAGCATGATGTGCTCAGAACCTAACTTACTAATTCTTGTACAGTAAAATTTTATGTCTATGGAAGTTTTAATTTCTCTGTAGATAATATTTAGAGATTTCTGCATAAGTTACACTTCACTCACACCTTTCCTTTTTACTCCCTTTTGCTGTCTAGAAATATTGATTGTTTCTTTAACATCCACTCATCTCTTTTGCAGAGATACAAAAAAAGCATTAGGGCACAAAGAAGTGTTTGAAAGATGTCTTTGCTAGGAGGAAAAGGAAAAGGAAAAGGAAAAGGAAAAGGAAAAGGAAAAGGAAAAGGAAAAGGAAGAAAAAGAATATTGGGAAAAAATATCAGCTCTTCGTTTGTCTGTAGCTCGCTGTGCTAGAGAAATCAAAGGGAAAAGATATCCCCCTGCTGAATATGCCCCAAAGCTTACCTAGTACGTAGAATGCAAGGAAAAGCCCAGAAAAGCTGCAAACACAGCAAGGCAAATATTTGTGTTCTATAGTTAGATCTGTGGTCTTAAACCTGCTTTGCTATGTTACCCTAAGAAAATCATGGGAAGTCCTGTGACTCAGATATAGCTGACTGATAAAGCTCTTTGACATTATCCCTCATTTTTAGAAGCATGTAACTTATTTTGTGTGTGGCTATACTGGGCCCACTCCCATGAACACAGCAAAAACTACAGGCTTTGCCTCTTCTTCTTCCTTTGCTTCAAAATCTGCTTTCAGAGCAGCACCTCTGCAATAAGGAGAAGTGAGTAATTAAATTAAGCTAAAAAGTGCACTTGGAAATTATTGTCTCTTGTCTGCATGAAGCCACATAAATCTGCATTCACACTTGGCCCTTAGCTAAAATTCGTACCTGATGATCTTCACATATCCCCCAAAAGAAGATATGATTCATTACTAGATTAGATATTGAGGTTTTTTTTACTGACAAGGAATACACCTTCCTCTCTACTTTCTCTACAGAAACTTAGATAAATGTCCTTCTCCAAAAATGTCACTCATTTAAGAAAGCAAAAGGTGTGACCAATATGTATGACAGTCATCATATCCTTCATGTAATAGAAAGTTGTTTATAGAAAGCTACTGGAATCATATGGTTCTGCAAGATTTACTACCAAGGTGAATGCCTGGACTGCTTCAGATACAGTGTAAGTCTTAAACACTCTCACTGAACCAGTGCAATACCAGGTCAAGAAAAAAGAGAAAGTATTTTTCTTTAAGCCATGAAATGTTCTCTGTGACATCTCAAAATGTGATTGAATGAGACAGACAACAAATACCAGAATCCCATCTCTTAGCATCAAGAGCCTCCTTAAAAGTGTCCATTCACAGGGATTTTGCTGACAGATCAAACCTGCACACAATAAAAAATAGGACATCAAAAAGCATCTACCCTCTGTTAATTACAGTAAATCTTTTTCATTTTTGTTTAGAAAAACTAGATATTTTGCTCAAGATACATGCTTGGTTTCCATGACATAAAAGTTCTTTTTAATCAACATTCTCAACAAAATCCTATCAGTTACTTACTATTCATTTATACAACAAGAACAGCTTAACAATTTGATCTCACATTAAGCTGATCCTTCTTCTGGACACCACAAAACAAAGTTGTATCTGGACTAACTCCCTGTGACCACCTTCTGCCTAAGCAGATTTCCCCAGGTAGTTCTTCAAAACTCCAGGCCACTGTTTACCTGCTCTGAGGTGATGGGATGATGGCCTAGTCCCTAAATCCTCACAGAAAATCTCCATCCTCAGGTTGGACTTTTGTAGTCCTAACCATGCTTGTGGCACCTTAGCCTGCTGAACTAGGGAGTTTCTAAAACTCTGAGAAGTTTTTTGGAAGTATGACATGTCAGTCTCTTCATACTACAATTTCATCTTAAGACATACGAAGGCAAGAATGAAGTTGTGTATTGGCACTGCACATCAAGGTTCTTAAAAAAAAGGAACTGGCAGAGGTGAGAATGAGCAGATCAAATACCAGGTCTCTCTGGTGTCTGAAGTTCAGCTTTGAAAGTGTCTGCGCTACCTTAAATCTACTGTGGGCAGTGGCTAGGAGTAATGTCCATAAGAGGTAGAGGTGCAACAGAGGGCCTTCAGTAGAATGAGTGTTGTAAATAAAAACACTTGTCTTAAACCAAAATTTTCTGGGCATTTGTTTATACATTTAAAAAGTATGACCTTAGTTGAAGCACTGCAGTCCCGGAGAAATGTTACCATCTGACACGAAGTATGACAATTTGTCAAAGCTGCCAGTTTTGCAAGCAATTTCAAATTATCATATGATTAATGCTGACAAATTGCAGCACTTAAACATTTACTACTTCCAGCTCTCTTTAGTGAATTAATCACAATTATATTGATCTACCCAATCACTGAATGATGCCGGTAACTGTAAAACTTACTTGATTAGTCTTTGTTACTGGAGCAGATTTGTGTTTCAATCACACACGAGTCTTATGGAAGGACTCTAAAAATAGATGTATAATTTTTCACCTTATTTGTATTATTTTTCTTAAAAAATTGCTATGTGTAATTTGTTTTCCTCCCATTTCTGCCAGTTTATCTTTTATGCTATTAAAAATACAGAATTTTAAAAAGTGTAAGAGTTACATATTTTCCTCCCCTCTTCTTACCAAGTGGTTATTTAAATTAGATATCCTTGTTATACAAAAAAAATCACAAAAATTTAGACAAAAATCTATGGGAGAAAAATACAATATTTAAACAATTTTATTTAAAAAAAAATAATAGGAATCAAAATCATCTTATACTGCTCTTACTTATACTGCACACTATTTCTCAGATTCTCTTTAAAATCTATGACATGGATGTTCTTATTGAATTTAATTTTAAATAATGGGATCATAGAAATTAGTCCACTTGCATGGAAATCTTAAAAGTTAATTGAAATTTGTGTTTCAAAAAGAAAATAAATATTCATATGATTTATAGTCTTAACTACAGAAAAACATATCCTTTACTATTCCAAATTGCTATTTACCTGTAAGTTTCTTTTTATGGAAAAAGAAAATCCAAAAGGCAAATCAGACTATATTTGCAACAAAATTTCAATTAGAACCATATGCTTCTCAAACACTGGTCATGCTCACGAAGACTCGTAGATGTCCCAAAAAGGACAAACTGCAGGGTCACAGGATTCTTGAAGACTCTACATTTTATCCACAAACCACAAAATTATGTTAGAGATCTGCTGGAGAGGTCTGACTCAGCAAAATTCACAGAATGATCAACATCTGAAGGCCCATCATTAACACAGCTACACTCTTAATCCTCCAAGCCAACAAGTCATGTTGAACTCTTTTCTACAAGGTGTAAAGATATTTCATCAAGCAGTCACAAATGTCGCTCTTTAAGTTTGCATGTCAGACTGCTTAAAAATGACCAATCTCACTTAGATCTCTCTACTAGTTGCATTTACAATGACCATTTGTTGCCCCAGACAGGCTGGTACACTTCCCTTTCTCCACAGCTTGCCAGGGCCTTGCTTCACAGCTGCTATTTACAGCTGCAACTTCTCTCTTATCTCCTTAAGGAAGCTGTGAGTTCTTCAATAGTTAATGAAAATCAATCAGACAGTCAGACTGCTATCTCTTTCATGTACATAGAAAGCAGTTCTACAACTAAAAAAAAAGGGGGTGGAAAACAATCTGCCAGTTCTTAAAACACATTTCCTAGAAAAATCCACTTCTAATTATAATTTAATCTCCTTCCAAAGTATAAAAATAGGTGCTTCAAAGCAACAATTCCTTAATAAAAAAATCTAGAAAAATAGAATGCCCAGTGGAAACTGTTCTTGCTCTTAATGTCCAACTTAAAGCAGAAGCAGGCCAGAAGTGGTAAACTATTAAGGCTGATTATGCCATGTTTAGATATTAGTTTTCATTTTTAATAATTCCATAAGATGAACGTAGGAAGTATTTATATATTTTCTTGTTCCTTCTTTGAGCATTTTTTTGTGCTTTGAACTTCTGTACTTCAAGTATTCCTCTTCATAAGGTTTGTTTGCCCTCCAAGGAATAACTGATTCAGGATTCCCAGTTCAATCCAAGAAAGTTGTTGTGGGGTGAAACACAGCTTTCTGAAGTTAAAACATGTTTCCCTTTCTTCAGTTTGGTTTTTTCCCTCTTCTAGGGGGATGGAGAGGGGGGTTATGGCATCTTTTGGGGGTTTTAGGGGTTTTCTGGGGAGGGGGGAGGGAATGGGGTGTTTTAAACCTTGTTCTTGTATGTTCATAAAAGCAAGACAGTCAAGCTTCGGACTTTGCAGAGAGGTGCGGCTCTGGTTCTGCACATCCCGCCAGAATGTATGTGTGCACAGCAGCAGGGCTGGGGCGGGTGGCAGGAACAGCCCTGCAGCCCCTTTTTCCCATGCCGGTTTGCTGCCCAGTGGTGGGCCAGGGCCATCTTCCTGCTGGGGGTGCCATCACCAGTGTCTGTCTGGCTCACCCCGCCGGTGGCGCGGCAGG